>PVKS010018269.1:0-40440 GCA_004027875.1 Aplodontia rufa
GCTTGCTGGGCCCCCTTGCCCCTGCCGAATCCGCCCCGCCTCCTCCGCGCAAGCCACCGCTGCTCTGCGCTTGCTTGGATGCTATTTCCAGTCACCGATCCCGTCGCAAAACAGAACACAGGTCCAAGAGGGGTCCTTGCGAGAACGCTGATTTTAAAGTTGCGCAGGTTTTTCTTTGCAGATGTGACTGTGGGGGGGAGGTGTAGGCGGGGCGGCTGCTGCCGTGCTTCAGCCAAGACAGATCAGAACAAAGCCCCAGGTCGCTTCCAAGTCTCTATTTCTCAAATCTATTGCCAAGATTAGGACTGGTGGTTCACAATGCCAATCTCCCCAAACGCACCTGGAAATACTGGCGAGAAGTTGGAGAAATCCCGATCAGTCGCGGAGGTGCAGGGAAAGCCTTTTGTCTTCAGAAAGTCATCTTGCTCTCTCTGTCTGAGTCTTTTTAAATTAGTGATTCCTTTATAACGTGTTAAATAAACAACTGGCCTGTTTGAGAATACAAACTTCAATATCATAGAGACCTGAGATGGAAATAATCCCCACCATTTACAGTTATATAAGCTACACAAGATCTTTTTATCTTGTCTGTAGAATAAAGTAGTACTACCATTGGGAGATGACAGACATATAATTAACAACAGTGGCCTTGGGTTTGAACTGTGTGGGTTTGAATCTCAAATATATCACATAATATCTCTTGAATATTTGTGAATATTAGCCTCTGAATCGTTCTGTTTCCTCATATGTGAAACTGGAGCAGTAAAAGATAGAAAACTAATGTATCATGTTGTTTGGAAGACACATCCGCAACAGAATCCTATTCAGCTACAAAAAGAATGAAATCCTGTCATTTGCAACAATGTGGATGGAACTGCAGATTATTGTGTTAAGTGAAATCAGTCAGGCACACAAACACAGTAACACATGATCTCATGTGGAATATGAAAGAGTTGCTCTCATAGAAGATGAGAGTAGAATGGTGGTCACCAGTGACCAGAGAAAATAACAGTGGGCAGGGGATCAATGGGTACAAAATTATATTTAAATAGGAGTAAGAAGTTCTGGCATGAAAGTGTACAGTAGGATAACTATAGATAACAATGATGCATTACACATTTCAAAAAGCTGAGGAAAGTACTTTGAAAGTTTATAGTATAAAGAAGTGACAAATATTTGAGGAGATAATATGCTTAACCTGGTATAAATATTATGCAATGTATATATACATAGTAACATAACACTGTACACACTAATATATACAATTTATATGTTTTCATCAATTAAAAATAGGATAGCGTTAAAATGATTTAGAATAATGTTTATCAATAATCAAATAATTACCTGTCATCTTAATATTGTCATATAATATTCCAAACATGTAATGTAATTATATGTACAAGTCACTATTATTCCTTAAAAAGCACACATTAAAGACTTAATAAATTATTGTTGTTATAAATTTCAAACAGGTATAACAAACTTTCTCTTATTGCCCTATAAATAGTAAAAGATCAACAAAAGGAAGTACTTTCCATCTTCAAAGACATATCTCTCTATATAAATAAAAATCACAAAATTAACCACAGTATTGAACATAAAGGCAGCCAACCCAAGTCCTCCCCCGAAAAAGTGTTTTGTACAATTCTCTGTTTCACAATATTAGTATAAACAAAACTGAAAACTCGGTTTTAGTTATGGAGAGCTCTGGACTACGAATGCAAGAAAATGTAGAGGAAACAAAAACTTCCCATTTCCAGTTTATGTACTGTAAAGAAGTAATGGATGTTCATTATTCCTAATGAATAACTCTGCTATTGAGCAATATACATGCACCATATCAGATGTTGAAAAAGAGTGCATAGCTGTAATTCCTTCTGATAAAGAGAAAGAAGTCGCCTCCATATTTGTGTAAGCATTCTGACTGACAATCCTTTAAAGCCTAGAGAAGTGGAGGCACACTCAAAGCAGCTCTTCCCTTACTGAAGGAGAGAGTAGAGATCTGACATCAGGTAGACTGAGATGGGGCAACTACTGACTAGGAAGAATTGCAGGAGGAAGGAATCCTAGAAATCTGTGTAGGTGTCTGCTTGTGTTTTTGACCAAACACTAACGTGCAAATCCACAGGGCAAGACTCAAGAAAGCTCAGCAGAGAATACGACTGGAGGAAAGAGTACCTACATTTTGAACAAAAGTTCTGGAGACTTCACGCTGAATGGGGATTCTCAGTCTGCACAGTGAGCAGCACACGTTGGAATCTGAACAAAGTAGAGTGGACAGATCTCTTTGAATACTTGGCACATTGACTTGAAACCCTTTATGTGATTGAAACTCCACACCATAGGAGGAGCATTATGTGGTATAAAGCCTAAAATTAGAATTCAATGCTATGTGCCACTTGCATGTGCTACATAGAAGGTGTGCAACACTTCAACATCTGAAATTACTTCAATCAAGTAATTTTGGAAAGCATTATTTGGGCACTATAAGTTTAAAGATGAAAACAACTGTACTTTGTATTTGAGTTAGTAAATTTGTTTCATAATTACAAATTTTGAACTTACAAATAATGTAAATAAATTGTAAAAAATAAGATCCAATTATTTCACCACCAAGCAAAGAAATTAGGAATAAGGAGTAGTATTTTTTTCTTTTTTCTTCTTAGTATTTTTTCTTTTTTCTTCTTTCCTTTTTTTTTTTTTTTTTTTTTTTTTTTTTTTTTTTTTTTTTTTTTTTTTTTTTTTTTTTTTTTTTGTACCGGCTATTGATCCCAAGGGCATTTAACTTTTGAGCTCCCTCCTCAATCCCTTTTTTATTTCTCATTTTGAAGCAGGATCTCACTAATTACTAATTTGCTTAGGGCCTCACTAAATTGCAGATGCTGACTTTGAACTTGTGATTCTCCCGCCTCAGCCTCCAGAGCCACTGAATAGGCATGTGCCAGTCCTGGTGAGGAATAGTGCTTTTTTGTGTAAGTTTTTTCTTTTTCTTAATAGAGAAAGAGGGAGGGAGGGAGAGAAAGAAGTTTACTTATTTTGTCATCTGATGGTAGTTTATCCAATATTTAGCTGTGTATGTGGTGCTGGGATTCAAACCCACATCCCTGCACTTGCAAGTGCTCTTTTGCTGAGCCACTACTCCAGCCTTGAGGAATACTACTTTAAAACTGATATGAGAAAAAACCTTGCAATTTATAATTCTAATCCAGTAAATAAAGAAATGTTGAAATAAGAAAAAATCATAGTAAATTAAATGTTAAGTGAAGTTTTTCAGACTAAAACAAAACAATATCATGTTTAAATTTGTATCTATTCTGAGGAACATAAAGTATTATGTGAATAAAATGTGGTAATTTTCTCATCTATTAATTTATTTCCATGTAAATCATGCTGTGCCCATAAGATGAAACAGAAGGTGAAATACAATATTGCTAAAATATAAAAGGAAATAATACAGATGAATCTCACTACAGTCTTTCTGAGTGAAAGAAACAAGACCAAAAAATATAAAAAATATATATACTATATAGACGCAGTTTTTTTAAAACTGAAGAAAGATACAAACTAGTCTGTATCAACTGAACCTTCTCTGTTTTAGATTGGTTGAGCGGGGAATGGTATCAGGAAAGAAGTGTAAAAGCACAACAGAAAACTATTGGGGGTGACAGATATGCTTATTGTATTGATAATGGTGATGAATTGGTGGGTATATACATATATCCAATTTATTAAATTGTATACTAGAATTATGTGTAATTTATTCTATGTCAGTATCTCAATAAAGTTGATAAATGAAATGCCAATAAAGTAGACATGCATTAGATATGAGGATTCCTTGACCCAACAGAGTGTGGTGCGAAGAGAACAAAGGTATCGTTAATGCTTTGATGCTAGATCTGTGTGTGTGCAGGCACACATGTGCATGTGCATGGGGGCTGGGGTGTGGATGCAGAACGCTGTCAAAGGAGCAAGGACATGAGCATTGCAGGCAGACTTACTGGGTGAACCAAAAGTCAGAGGTCAGAAATTGATTGTGTTCATGGAACACATTAGCTATTTTTGCATTTCTGAAGTACAAAAGTCCATGGCAAGGTCTGTTGGGAGATAAAGTCAGATCAAGGAGGGCTGTGTATCCCATGCATAAGTATTTCAGTTTTTGTCTCCAATAAAAACTTATCACTTCAATGGTCTCTTAAAATCCCCCTGATCAAGTGGAACCACCCTGCTATGTGATCTCACCATAAAATTTACTATCACCAAATCACATTTGAGAAGTGGAAAATTATACATACAAACTTTTCCCCCTATGATTTAAATTTTTTGCACTGAAGAAGCAATATTCTATTTTGATTTCTTTAAATAAGAATTGACTAATGAATGACTTTTTAAGAGGTAAATGAAATTTTGGCAATATATTCCTTTTCTCCTTTCCATCATAAATTTCCAAATAACGTCACAATATAATCTTACCCAAACTATTAACTCTTAAGTGAAATACTTACTTGACCTGTTAGTGGTTATATTCTTGTACAGACTAATTCCATCTTAGAGAAGATTGTTGAAAATTCAGTCCAAGAAGGAAGGGACTATGAAAGAGAGAAATCATTTTTCTATAGTTCCGATTTATTTATGAGAACCTAGCCAATTCCCATAAAAATGGTCCTCAGAGGTTTATATTTGGCTTATTGTTTAATCCTTCCCAAAGAATTAAGGGAAGATTGATTTGTACAATAAAGTTTCACTTGAAAGTTATAGCATTTCTTAGATTGTGAAAACACGGAATCATCCATGTACCTATTAGAAAATAAGGAGCAGAGTCTGGGAATATTAGGATTTATATCCATCTTTAATATTATAAATCTTAAGAAAATATCATTCTATGACTCTATATTGCAGTCATTAAGGTTTTTATTACTTTACATTGCAGGCAGGCTTTCAGGGTGAACTTTTGTGAGTTTTAAGGTTTTTTTGTTCAGTTTATGTTTTCAGGATAATCCATCCACATCTATATTTGTTTTGTTAATCAGAAGAAAAATATATTTAAGTTATACATAGGTGCCAAATTTTCTCAAAGTACAACAAAATGAGGCCGTGTTGTAGGATTCTCCAGGTTTTGTTGGAAGAGATCTGAGATGTTAGTAAATCCTACTCTTGTAATCTGCCCACTTTTACATGTTGGTGTATTCTTTTAAGAGGCTGCCAGTTTCCCCTACAACAACAGACTTTTAAGGACGAGACTGCCTTTTGTAGAAGAGAAATATGGGTTTCCTATTAAACAGCTGGGGTTCTTATGGCTAGTTAAATACCACATTGTACTTCAGTCAGTGTTTTTGGATAATCAATTCCCTGATAAATTAGATGGAGGTGACACATCTTCTGCCTCTTTGAGAGGTCTACAACCAGCCAGTCTTTTGTCTAGAATTGAAGAATTAACAAAAAACATTTTATCTCTCAGAGTCAGAGCTTTCTGGGCTGCAGTATCTTCAGAATGCAGACCCGAATCTCTTTGGTTTTGACACTGTAGACAATTGGGTTGAGCACTGGAGGCATAAGAAAGTGCAAATAAGAGAGAAGCATGTACACCTGGGCTGGTAGTTTCTTTTTCCCAAAGCGATGGATCATAGACAGGCTAACCAGTGGGGTGTAGAATAGAAGTACAGCACAGATGTGGGAAATGCAGGTGTTGAAAGCTTTGAGTCGCTCAGCATTGGAGGCAATGCCCAGCACTGTCTTCAAGATCAGCACGTAGGACAGGAGAATGAGCACAGCATCCATCCCCAGGGTGGAGAGCATGACAAAGAGCCCAAAGCCGCTGTTCACAAGGGTGCTGGAACAGGACAGCCTCAGGACATCCGGATGAACACAGTAAGAATGCGACAGAGCACTCACGGGCTCGAACTTCAGTCTTCCCAGGAGCAAAGTCAGGGGCAGATGGAGGGCTGCACTGCGGATCACCACAGCCAGCCCAATGGCCCAGATGCGCTTGGTTGTGAGAATGAGTGCATAGCGTAAAGGTTCTCGGATAGCCACGCATCGGTCGAAGGCCATGGCCAGCAGAATTGCTGACTCGATGACTGAGAAAGTGTGGATAAAGAAGAGTTGCATAAAGCAGGGGGTAGCTCCTATCTTCCTGTGGCCCAGGAGAAAGACCGCTACCATTGAGGGCAGCGTAGAAGCTGAAAGGCCCAGGTCAGCCGTTGACAACATGGAGAGGAAGAAGTACATGGGCGTGTGGAGGCGGGGCACAGACTTGATAAAGTACATTATGGTGATGTTGCCGAGCAGGGAAAGAACATAGACAGCGCACACAAGAATAGCTGTCCAGCAATGAGCCTTCTCCAGGCCAGGGAGATCCATCAATATAAAGAAAAAGCTGCTGGCACTGCTATTTTTAGTGATCCCCATAACTCTGGGAAGGGATTGTCCTAGAACATTGTAAAGAAAGCAAAAGGCTATTGTTTTTTCTCACAGCACTCACCTGCCTTACACCACCACAAAAAAAGCTCATTGCTCTGCCTACAGGAATATATTGCCCTTTGTCTTCTCATGGTACTGAATTTCATTCCTTTAGAGATTTCTTTTGTGAAAACAATGTTGACAGTCTTGCCAGTGATTTTTCCTAGTTTTCAATACCATATTTGGGCCATTAATAATAATAATATGTACAATAAATAATAATAAAATCACTTTCTCATCTTGAATATATTTAAAAGTTTGCAAATTAAGAACAATTTCATGTTGCAAAAATTGATTTCATGTGCATGAACTACATTATTTTTTATCTCCAGAATATAAGTATGTTTCTAAACAAATCAAAGTAAGGGAACTATGTTTAATGGGCCTTGGGAAGTACAGTATAAATTGTAAGTGATTAAAACTGTCTCTGTAACCTTGCTATTACCACATTTATATTCTTTTGTGAAAGAAGACTGGAACATCACAAGTACAAACTGTGGCAGAAAGATATGAGGAGTTGTTTGGTTTTGAGGTGTATATACTTGATTCAAATTCTTTCTCAATCTTTCTGCATGGTGCTCTCTAAATATATTGGGATAGTTGGTATATGTGCGTAAACAGTAGAAGGTAAAGATCAGATAATATTTGTAGTTGTAAACAAAATACATTATAAATATCATCACCATTTTATTGAGTTCCTTCTATGTACTAATGCTAGTAACAATGGAAGACATTATTTAGTTCCTACTTTGAGGCCTAAAAATCTACCAGTCAATAGAACACAAGCATAACTTAGTTCAAGTACAAGACAGACAAAATGTCTTAACTGGGAATCTAAGTTCATTCTGATTTCCACAATTCATCTTTTTGAAATTGATCCTGAGTGCTCTTAAGGACAGTTTTAAATAATGAATAAAGTGTGATATTTGATTATATAGAGCTCAAAGGAAAGTTTGGTCACAGATAAAAATTCCACATTGAAGGGTAATCTCCCTTCTCAACATCTGAGGAAAATTTTCCTTACTAATGAAGATTTCAAAATCTTGGGAAGTCCATCATGTAACATCTATGAATAGTAGAAAAACCTTCATTATATTTTAATTCTCTGCAACCAATCAATTATAATGCTGCCCCATAAAGTCATGAATAATCTGTAATCCCCATTCCAAATGTTAGCTATTCATCCAAAACAGAGGAGAAAACAAAACCAAAAAAACAAAACAAAGGAAGTTTGAGAAGGTGAGAAAAGGTGTCCTAATTGAAACAAGTGTCTAAATTAAACAGAAAAGAAATATTTGGCATTTATGTTAGGACCAATCATAGATGAAGAAGTATTATATTCACCCACAAAGCGGACGAAAAGCAGAGACAAACCTATCATATTCGAGAAAGGAGCAAAAACAGAAAGAAGAGAACCCAGTGTTCGTGAATATTCCTTCAGAGAAGGTCATGTGGTTGGGTATCAGGAGTCATCTACGATGCTATGAGAAAGGCTATGAATACTGGTTCCTGAAGAAGAGATGGGCAATGAATGTTGTCACTCATTCCCCTGCCTCTGACAAGTTTACCAGTAGATTGTTAGCCACATGTTTTCAGAAGCATGGGAAGCACTTTCCCTCCCGTTCAAAAACATTAACCGATAAACTGAAATTTTCAAAACTGTAGAAACCTGGCCATTGCATTCATTAAAGAAGTGAAGCATTTGAGATGTAGCAGTATTGTAAGAATCTTTTAAAACTGTTTTGACTTTCATAGAATCCCCTTTTCTGAAGCATGACAAGAATAAGAAAACCCAGAGTGGTGGCACACCTGTAATCCCAGTGATTTGGGAGGTTCAGGCAGGAGGATTGAAAATTTCAGGCCAACCTCAGCAACTTAGTGAAATCCTGTCTCAGTATTAAAAAATAGAAAGGACTGGAGATATAGTGCAGTGGTAAAACACCCCAGGGTTCAATTTCCAGTACCAATAAAAAAATGAGGTAGGAAAAAAAATAATTTATTGGAAGACCAAGTCCAAAAGGCATGTCTAATGATCTGTAATAAGCTGTCAAATAATTCTCAAATGGGGAAGACTGGGTATCTACTCAGAAGTCTCTATTTTGGCTTCACCTTTTAAGACTAGTTAGAGAATCCACTACCCAGATTCATAAGCTTAGATGCAGGGTGTGGGTTCACCTCATATATGTCAGCCTAGAAACAGATCTTGAGCTGTATAAATACCTAGTTATATGATAAATGAAAGATTCAATCTACCCAAAGGAAAAAGGCTCCCCAAAGTATGAGAATGGGTGGGCAAAGCAGGGGCAGTGGAGATGCAGAGAATAACTTGAGATACTGAGTGTTTATGGACTCAGCAGACACAGTTAAGCGGAGGTTGCAAGCAAGCAATTACCTGTTTCCCTCACTGTTTTCACTTCTGTGTGGGAGCCCAAGAGATAATTATTCTTCCCACATGAATTTTTTCAAGATAATTTTAATCACAAAAGAAGCAGTGAAAATACTTTCCTTTTTAATTTGAGCTTGGCTAGGAAAAAAAACTTGTGAACAAAATGTTGATCTTTTTCAAATTCATTTGTTCCACTCCTAATAAATTGACTCTGTAATGTCCTGAAGGAAAAAAGCAAAACTGTGTATCTCAGAAGACACTCATTCAGTTGTGACACTGGAATAATTAAGGATGTCTACCTACCTGCAGTGCCTTTTGTTCATGTTGGAGAAGTGTTCTGAGCCCTTATTTGGCAATGGGTAATGGATGTCTAGATAGTAGCTATGCTAAATCACCCAGCCTTCTTTCTTATCTAACAAGATGAGTGACCTAGATATTTCTTTTAATGGCATTGTCTTAAAATGATTCTTGTACACTTAATACCTAATCATTTAATCTTTAGTAAGTAGCAGAAATATACAGTTGGCATTGATCCACATATGGAGAAGATACATTGTAAAATGGTCAGATTTCTTCATACGTAAATGGTAAAATTCCGGGGTTAACAACAACAACAAAAACCTCTTTAGAGAAAGTCTAGAGTTTATAGGGCAAACTTGATAATGATCACTACAATTTCATTACTAACTGTCTCATCATCATGGACTCCAAGTGGAAGTGGATGTCTTTGTTTTTAAACAGTGCCTGATATTTTAAGATTGTGCAACTTCTATGAGTTCTTGGTTTTTACAAAAATAATTTTCTGAGGTATATTGCTATATTTCCTGTATCCTAGGCAGCTTGTGTTTATTGTGCTTAGAAGTACTACTACATAAAGCAAGCTGCATAAAAGCTTCAGAGTGTAAAAGCAGAGATATTGTGCTTTTCAAAATGAATCTTACAACCTAAGATAAATATTGTCAGTCCCTGGAACTACTGTTTCTGAGATAAGCTTTCTGTGTAACTGCCCCTCTTGGAAGTCTTACTGGTGGGTATTTGGTGTTGTCTCTGATGCAATGTTTTATGAGAATTAAGAACCATGTGTCTAGTTTTCCTTTTTCCCTCCTCCTCTCTTCCTTTTTCCTTGTGTGATTTCTCCTTTTATTTTCTTCCTTATGTCAGTAATTTATCAATTTTCAATGCATATTACACATAACTGCACTTTGACTTACATTTGGTCTCAAAGAGCAACAGTGAGCGATGGTTGGCTTGGGAAGTATCAGAGATTTGTCTTATAAGAAGTGTAGAGATGCTGTACGTTTCCAACAGGCATTCTTTCTACCTCAGAGATCTTCATATAAAGTTTGAGATCATATTTCGGATAACCCATGACTTCCCTTGAGTTCCATTCTGAGTACACCTGTGACATGAATTGATCTAACCTGGCCTAAAGTGTTTCCTTCACTCACCAGACTCCAGGGAAGAGAAACAAAGTTCTGTGTATGGTTGTCCACCCAGGGCCTCAGAAGTCTCCCTGCAACTGAATGTGATGCCAAGTGAGCAGGCTTTTATAAATCCCTGGTCTGCATCTCTCTTGAGGCCCAGGTAAGTCCCTGTGGTACAGGCTATTGGAGCATCAATTGTGCAAGTCCCAGAATAACTATTGCTATCATTGTGGGTTTTTACTGGCTTTCTAGAATTACACACGACATAAACTTAGGACACAAAACCAGTTGTGCTTCAGGCTTCCTTTCTTCTGTTCCCAGCCTAAGACTTTCTCAGTTCCTGGGAGAATGATGTCACTCCATTGACCTTAGTTACGCCCAAGAAATATCCCGAACCACATTTAGAACTCAGACATACAAATCCTTCATATCCTCTAAAGGAAGCATTCCCCTTTACCTAAATCAGTAGGGATTTTTTACAGTGAATATGTGGGAGTCAGAGTAGAATATCTACCACACTATTTACATAAGTGGTGATATTAAAAAATAATCTCTAATCTAAAATCATTCCTCACTAATTTGTCTTAGCATACAGCTATGTTTCACTGGAATTCTCCCTGTTTTCCCGTCTAACTCCATCAAAGTGAGCTCTTCTACTTTCTGAGGAATGAGATGGGGGAGATTTAAAAGGATGTATTAGGAGCATATAGGATGAGACAGCATTTTGTTTTGAAGCTGAGAAGAGTGATTTGAGGAACCAACTGGTCATGGTAGGTGTACAGCTAGAGAGGAGCAGCCTGAGATACTGTGGTAGGGACTGAGCAGGGATTGAGGCACAGAAGCCATCTCAAATTAGCTATAACACACACTAATTGGTAGTCCTCTAAACAGATTCCCATAACTAGCCATAAAAGAATACTCATGACTAGCATTTAATATTGCAAAAGATACTATGCAGATGTGCAAAATAATAAGACTACACAGGAAAAGTTTAACAAGACGCAGGCTTCCAACTCTTCCTCTTTTCTGCAAGGGCAATTTAGGCAGTGAATCTCAGAGACACATGAGAGATATCTTTGTCTTGAGGAGCCTGATTTGGTGTCCAGAATTCTTAAAAGGGAGTTGTCTACATAGGCACATATCTGCAAGGTGACCAGAATTTACAGAACCCCTACTAAGTGACAAGTGCACGCAACAAATTTCATGTTAACATTACACATGCTACTAACGGTTTTATCCTGAGATGCTACCATGGATTAATAGCATCATCACCTAGTAACTACTTTATTATTCTGGAGACTTATTTCTTAGAGTTTGACATGGCAATTAAAAAGAAAAGAAAGAAAGAAAGAAAGAAAGAAAGAAAGAAAGAAAGAAAGAACTGAGTGAAAGAGATCTTTTGCATTAACTCTTTCCTTGGAGGTTTCTCCTGTCAGCTTTAGGAACATGTTATGCCCTCACTGAATATGTGTCTGTAATGTTTTCTTTTTTTCAAAATTTTGGGTTTTTGAGAGAGAGAGAGAAAGAGAGAGGAATGAGAGAGTCAATTTTATTCAATTTTTTGTTTAGTTTTTCATGTGGATTTGTTGCTCTGAAACTTCCTTGCGTACGTGGTGCTGGGGTTTGAACTCCCGTACTCTTGCAACCCAGGCAAGTACCATAACTGCTGAGCCACAACTTTAGCCCCTGAAATGTTCTTTCAGCATGTGTGAAATAAGATTAGTTCTAATGTGATATAAGAACAATTATGATTCCGAATAATAAAAATATACTTATTGTTTATATAAAAATGTACTTTAAATATAAGAAAACAAGGGAACAATAAACAACAAACTCAGATTTTTAGAATTTATTTTGAGGTCTATGATTCAGTGAAACATTAAAAAATTGTGTTTATTTAAACCTTTTTTACTTTAAATATTTCTGACTACAGCATGGCAAGATACTGTAATAGAATTAACTGAGGAAATATATGGGTGCTTATTTATTATTCTGTACACATTTTTGTGCTAGAAATTCATTATAACATAGTAATAATAATAAAATATATAAACAGAAGTTAAAGATGCTACAGGATGAAGGGCAAGGTTGAAAAAGTCCCACATGATGTGAAATGGAGTTAATTCAAACATGAAGACAAGTTGAACTTCTTTGAATAAAGAAGACAGACTTCTCTTTCATACTAAAAATAAAAATTTAATGCCAGAAATAAATAGAAATAAAAGTATGTGAAATTGAATACAGGGAACAGTGAGAAGAACAAATGTTTGAGGGAGAGATTCAAATGTTTGAAATTTCAGTCACAGATTACAGATAGAACTACTAAGCACTGACAATAAGTTGTTATCACTGAACTACCCAGTGAGTTATCGATCATTAATTGTTATTCATCCCAATATAAAAAAGTTAGTGTCATTATTAATTAGAGCTCAAAAGAACAGGTGGAAGAGAAGAAGGCATATTTAAAGTGATTCCACGGCTAA
Organism: Aplodontia rufa; assembly: GCA_004027875.1. Classification (NCBI taxonomy): domain Eukaryota; kingdom Metazoa; phylum Chordata; class Mammalia; order Rodentia; family Aplodontiidae; genus Aplodontia; species Aplodontia rufa. The sequence goes on from PVKS010018269.1 coordinate 12,750, forward strand.
TTTTATAGTAGAAATGTATAAGAAGTAAGAAGTGGAGGTTCTTTTACAGGAGTATGTGTGGCCAACAGTGCTTGTGAAAAACAATGGAACAATGATGTTTGCTATAGATTTACAGAACTTTAAAGTGTTATGCCCAAGTCTCAAGTCCCCAAAGACCACCAAGGAGCCGTTTGCTATAGATTTACAGAACTTTAAAGTGTTATGCCTAAGTCTCGAGTCCCCAAAGACCACCAAGGAGCCGAATACGATGCAAATACATTAGGGTCTTTTTATTATTGCAAGCTTGAGCCTGGGCTCTCTCCAATGCAGCAGATTCAAAGAGAGGGAGCCTCCAGCCGAGCCGTAGTACAGCCATCCTTTTATAGGGTTTCACAGCGAAGCGGGAAATTCAAACAAAGCAGAATACAGGATTGGTTGAACTTCTAACATATATGATCTATTGCTATCAGCCATGGTACCCTTTGTCTCGGACTTTCACCATATATAGGTTGGAATGTTAGAAATTGACTCCTCAGCTCCTGATTGGCTATTTATTTGCGAAGGGTCAGTTCATCCCACGGTATGAAAAGTGGTTCGTTGTTCTTTGTTCTTAGAAAAAAAGAATTTAGGGCTACTTCAAATACTATTCAAAAATGAGGCCTCTAAACCACATGGTTAAATTGTTTTACACTTTCTTTCAGCCTCAGTTGACTAAGGCCCTGCTCTCCCTGCTTGCACTCTCCAGCACTCTTCTCACACTTCCTCCTCGCACCTGCTTGCTCCCTAAGGCTTGCAAAGCCTGCAGCTCTGCTCCGCTCCACACTCACTCTCAAAAGGACTAAGACAAGAGATCTCAAGGCCCAAATCCAAATGCTGTTAAGTAAAGAAATGAGCCTGTTTACAAAACAGAAAGTTATGCTACAGTTCAACATATTGGTCTTGAACATTATACCATTTACAAATGATGATGACCATTAGAGTTCTGGCAAGAGGAATGTTGATACAGAAAATTTAGGAAAAGTTTATTGACAATGTAGGTTTCATGGTTTTACAAATCTTTTCAATTTAAATATTAGATGTGCATTTTTATCAGTTTCTTGCTGTCCTTACTTAAACAGCATCAAGAAAACAAACTAATTTGAAGGCAAGAACTTTAATTCATAGTACCTCCAGTTCCTCAAGGGTAAAGTAGAAAATCATTACATGAACATCACTCTATCAAACATACACATGGTACAAAAATCATTTGCCTTACTCTGTGAATGATGAACTACAAGATTCAAAATTTCTTTGTCTAAATTATATAAAATATACAAAACCTTGAAATAAATAATGAGAATAGTTTATCATTTTGAATTTTTAATTTACTAAAGAATTTTATTGTTCAATATCTATTTATTCATGGTCTAGAATAAAATAGTTTTGTAGTTCGTCCAAACCAATATCTAATATGATTCAGGAGAATCAGTGGTCAAACAGAGCCTTTCAAACATTTGGAGGACCAGTGATAGCTTTCCTTCACAGAACATTCCATATTAGGATAGCCCCCATTGTGAAACTGATTTCATGAAAATTCTTGGACAACACAATTATTTGTTGTAGTTTTGGCAGCTGTTTCATGTATTCTGTATGGAACTTAACTTTAGAATTAAATCATTTCAGCATGATACTATTGGGTATAAAATAGACCCTGTTAGTAGTTCTGTCGATGGTAATGACATTGAACAAAATGGTGATGATAAAGATGATGATAATAACAGATATGATAAACTTGATGCTAAGATGATTAAATGGGAAAATGAACACTCTACCAAGAGTTTCACCTGGGATTTTCTTTTCTCTGAGACCTATATTGCAACGTAGGCTTCCTTTACTTTTATTAGAGTAAAAATGCATTGACCATTGTCTCTGAAGAAGAAAGTCCCAAAGAAAAGTGGACTAATAGGTAACCTGCAAAGGGTTCCATTGATTAATAGTAAACAGAACAATTATGATAAGTACAATAAAATCACAATTGTAATGAAAATGATATAAAGTATAGCATATAGGAAAATCAACATAGAAAAAGGTATAAGGTGCATATATTAAAATGATATGTAAGTGCACATACATTTTAAGGTGAACAGTATTGATAATTTCATGATTAATAGAGATGTTTTAAATGCAGCAACTTACCATTGTACTAAATTAAACCTAAAACAGTTGTCTTTTTACAGTGTCAGCTCAGTTATATAATTTAAGAGCAGAAACAGAATACTTTCAGCATTACATCTACTTTATATATAAGAGATATTAGCTATGGTTTAAATAATTCTGTAATCATTATTGATTTATTTTGGTTCCAAATAATTTTATACTGTAGTTGCAAAATTTAAGACTTCGCCTAAGACCAGGTCAATGATGCCATCATCATTCTTATACATGGAAAAGTGTTTTAGTCAGTGTTTTTACTGCTGTGACCAAAAGACCTGATGAGAACAATTAGAGGAGTAAAAGCTTATTTGGGGGCTCATAGTTTTGGAAGTCTCAGTCTCAGCCCATTCCTCAGGGCCTGAGGTGAAGCAGAACACATTGGTAGAAGAGTGTTTTGGATGAAAAAATCTCAAGACATCCCACAGAAAGTGCAGAAAAAGCTTGATCCAAAAAGGACAAAACATACTTCAAAGGCACACCCAAGGCACTCAGCCACACTCTACACTCCTACTGGTACCTCCAAGTTAATCCCCATCAGGTAACTAATGCCCTGTTTAGATTAGGCTTCTAGTAGCCCAATCATTTCATCTCTAAACCACCTTGCATCGTCTCACACATGAGATTGGGGGGACCCCTAAAATCTAAACCATAACAAGAGAAAAGAAACAGATGGGGAAACTATCATCTGGCTTTTTGGGCACTTTATAAATTAGTTTTCTATCCTCTGAGCAGTTGTTTCAACCACACTAACAATTATAACATTTTATTAAACTGGACTTTCATGAGAAAACATATTAAATTAATTTTCCCAACTTCATTTCATCTAACTGGACTAGGAAATCTGTTGTCTCCAATTCATCATAGCTAATCCAATCTATGCTGTGCTAGAAAATGTCATAATTTATTTGATCTGAAGAAATGTAAAAAGGCAATGAAGACCTGCCTTGCATATATAAAATCTATCTAAATATTGATGCAATAAATGAGCAGTTATTGAATTTAAATAATTAATAAACAATAATGTCTAATGAAGGGCTTCTCTTCTAGAAAGCAAAAGAGAAAGACATGTTTTATAAAATAAGTTATGAGATTTTAAAAAAGCATATGGGACAAAAAGTGATTATAAAAAGGAAATTTACATGATGAATTTAAACAATAGTTAAAGATGAAAGAGAAAAGCATACTTTGTTCAATTTGCAAAAATACAATATACTGGGAACTTTAATACTTTTTTCTCTATAACAACATAGAGAGAGATTAAAAAAATCAAAAGAGTTGGATTATAGGGCGAGATTGGTAACTCAGCAGTTGGAGCAATTGGCTGACATGCAATGGACAAGAACCCAGGTTCAAACCCTGGTACCACATACACAACTAAGTGACTAAGTCTCAAAGGAACAAAGGCTAAATGGAAAAATAAAAAAATTATTCTTTCTTTGTCTCTCTCTCTCTTTCTTTAAAAAAAAACCTAAAATACTAGTCATTTGGTAATATATTCATTTACCAAGATTTATGTTATTAATGTGACTTGTTTTGTTTCTAATATTTTTTGATGAAAAATTTCAGAATTTTATCCCGTATCTGCTTAGTTTTCACCACATACACAATGGGGTTCATCACAGGGGGAATGAGGAAGTGCATGTTGGCCATGGTGACGTAGATGCATGAAGGAAGACTTGGGCCAAAGCGGTGCAACACAGACAGGCAGATCATGGGTGTGAAGAAGAGGATCACAGCACACAGGTGGGAGATGCAGGTGTTGAGAGCCTTGAGGCGGCCACCATATGAGGCAATGCTCAACACAGTTTTCAGAATCAACACATAAGAAAGGAGAATGAGGAGAAAATCGAGTCCCATGGTTGAGAGCATTACAAAGAGTCCAAAGATGCTGTTGGTCCTTGTATCAGAGCAGGAGAGCTTAATGATGTCAGGATGCAGGCAGTAGGAGTGAGAGAGTATGTTGGAATGACAGAAGCACAACCTTCTTAATAAGATGGGGAGAGGCACTTGTACAGTCAAGGTTCGCACAACAATAGCCAAACCTATCCTGGCAATTGCACTATTGGTAAGCATGGAGGAATAATGCAGTGGGCGAGAAATGGCCACGTAGCGGTCAAAGGCCATTGCGAGAATGATGGCCGACTCAAAGACCTGGAACGTGTGAATAAAGAACATTTGGGTGAAGCAAGCAGAGAAGGTCAACTCTCGAGCATTCAGCCAGAAGATCCTCAGCATGGTGGGAAAGGTGAAGAGGGACAGTCCCAGATCAGACATAGCTAACATGACTAGGAAGATGTACATAGGCATGTGGAGGGTCTGCTCCAGCCAAATAATTGTAATGATGCTAAAATTGCCCACCAAAGTAATGAGGAACATGGCACAGAAAGGTGCAGAGATCCAGACATGTGCAGTCTCTAGCCCAGGGAGGCCTGTGACCAGAAAGGTGGAGAAGGTGGAGAAGATGGAGTTGGTACCATTGACAGGAGGCATGATGCCAGAGTTGCAAGCCTTTTCTAGAATGGAAGGTATTGACCCTGAAACAGATGTTAAAATTTCATTTGAACCTTTAACTACTCATCATGTTTCTCATTTTCAACTGACAATGATAGGTGTCCACTATTAGAATTAATGTTGTTTTCTGTTGTATAGTATCTGAGCTTCTAGACTATGACAAAGAACTTCTTGATTAAATTCCTCAGATACTGTGATTTATTGATACCTTGATATTTAATTTTCCTAAATCAATTAATTGATATAATGATGTTTAAAAATGAAAGTTCTAAAAATAAATAACTTCAAATACTGTAGTCCTCACTTTATTGTTTTACTTTCCCCAGTTTTAGTTACTTGTGGTCAACTGTGTTCTGAAAATAGAAAATGGAAAATTCCAAAAGTACTTCAGTAGCATTACAAAATCTCATGGCATTCTGCTCCACCTCACTCCCTAGCACTTGAGCATTAATTACCCTTTTATTGAGCATATTCATCCTGCATAAGTGACTTGCCTCCTAGAACTTCAGTATGTTTCAGATCAATCATCACAGAATGACAGTGCTGTTCTGTGATAATTGATATGAAATAACCCTCATATTATTTAATGCTCCAAAGTGCAGGAATAGTGATACTGGGAAATTTGGATATGTTGAGAAAATATAAATGGTTCCTTGAAGTGACATGAAAGTTCTCTTACTAAATAAGGAGAAAAAAACAGATTGAGGTTGCTAAAATTTAGGTTAAAAAAATTTAAAAAAATCCAACAAAATCAAACAAAACAAAACAGAGGAACTTTTATTGGCAAAATTGTGAAGAGGGAAGAAGATATTTCTTCCAGTTTTACTGTTACACTTAAAATTGCAAAATGTGTGGCCATAATCCTTGATAAGTATGTAATCAAAATGAAAAAGATAGGCTGGAGAGGTGGTTCAGTGGTAGAGCACTTGACTGGCGTGCACTTGGACCTGGGTTGAATACCCAGCACCACATATACAACTAAGTGGAGGAAAAGGAAAAAAATAAAATAAAAATAAAAAAAACTCTTATTCTCTCTTTTAAATAATTTTGAAAAATACATTAAATTTATCCCCAAAAAAGTTATTTCCTTATAGGAAAATCAGGTTTCAGTACTAACTAGGGATCTTAGAATGTACTCCCCACAGATAAGGGTTGGGGATTACAGTAAAGTTCTTTTTAAAAATTTATACATATTTATTTTTGTCATTTTGTTTACACTAGTAGGTCATGAACAAGGCATGTTTTACTGCCTTGGTTAATGATAATGTATATTAGACAGTGCTATCCAAACTATAGTCTATGGGTATATTTAATATGCCATGCTTTCTTTATGTGATGTTTAGAAATTAAAAATAAGCATATAGAAACTTTTGTCAGTTTGATAGAATATATCTATACTTCTTTAATGTAATAGTAATAATATTAATAATTTTTATTAGTACACAATAATCCAGTTTTTGTATTTTAGATATATTTTTTCATTGATTTTCTAAAAAATAACTTTTATTATGCTTTAAAATTTGTGATAGATGGAAAACTTTAAATAACCTTTACCACACAGTTTATTCAACATAAAATGTAAATATCTTTCTAAAACTGAATATATAAAAGAATTTTTTTTATAATTAGAAAATACTAAATATTGAATACATTATTTAATTTAAAAATCATGTTCATGGACTCTTTTTCATCACAGGATTAAATACATCTTAGCTTTCATTAATAAGATATATGTATATTTTTAAAAATTACTTTTTAATCTTTTATTCTTCTGTGTGTATTATGAAGTAGTTAATTTTGGGTAAGTAATTAAATATTACATAATACCAATCTCATTGAGTTAATTCAACAAAGGCATAGGTTAGTTATTCATTCATATATTCAATAAATATTAATTATTTTTTTCTATCTGCCTGGTATAAATTATGCTTATTAACATACCAAACATTTAAGTTGGTCCAATTAGCTGCTTGTATAAAAGACATAAGAAGACTTTCCAATAACTAAAATGTACATGAGTGATAAGATCATTTTCCTTATGTAATCAAACTTATTTATCCAGATAAAATCAGCTTTGGATACACTGTATCTCCTTCCCACAGAGAGCAAAGCACCTTTTTTTCCTGAGTCCAACTCCCATCACATTCTGTATTTTTGACAGTTGACATTACATATTTTTTATATTTATATGCAGTCATCTTCACAAACACCAAACCAAACCTATAAATATTTGCCAACATTAATATCTCAATTGCTCACCTCTCCTCAGTCCCTAATGCCAGTCTTACTGTTAATGGGGCTTTGTGGAGATAGTCAAAATGCTATTTCCCCCATGAGGTATATAGACCATAGCTACGGTGACCTGAGTGTTTCCCATCTGCTCTCATACAAATCTCACCTTGGTCTACTCTTTCACCTAGGTGAAATTCTTAGACAAAGACAACACCAGCAAGAACAATAGAAATCTTTCCTTTACAGCCCCTGCCTTGATCCAACATCCTGAAGGACTAGAATTGAAAGGATCCTGTCCACTTTTTGGTGCTTTCACTTAGCACATTATTGAATTTTTCAAAATCTTATTCTGTGTAAATTTTGATGAGACTTTGGAAAAATTAAAAAAGGGTTAGCAAATTTTTATACAATATCTTTAAAAAGTAAGAAAATAGATATTATCATCTGCAGGTGTGTTAGCACTTTTTTAAAATACTGAAATTTGTTGTAAGGACAGGAAATGTAGAAGGGATTTAGGGCACTCAGTCCCTTTGATAAGAGAACATCCTGCTTAGTTCAAATGTTCTGTCTTCCAATGTTAAGGGTCTTGTGTCAGGTTTGTTTTCAATGCCTCTTGTCCATGGGTTTTTAAGCACTTTTGAAATTTTTTTTTCATCGTGAAAGGTATTTATGTGCAGGAATAAATTACCTCGTGTCCAGTGTTTCCATAAGCAAAGACAGTTCTGTACTTCTCCCGATAAAGATTACACTAAGCTTACTTCCTTTTACTTATCTCAATATCTTTTGTCCAAGACCCTCAAGACCTTAAGAAAACAACTCGACAGTTTCACAGAAAGAAACATCCTCTAAACCCCTGTGAGTTCTTATACTATGTGACAACATTTCTCTACTCTGTAATTTTTTAATGTCTCCTTCATTTTAATCCTGCTCAAAATATAGGGAAACTGTATTTCTCTCTCACCTGGCATCTCAAGGAAAAGTGTTTGTTAAAGCAAAAATTTCTCTTGAAAGATCAAAATTAAGAATGCCTGTAATCTTGTTTGAGCTTTCTTATTATTCATGCACCTGTCTCTTAAGGGTAGTGATCTCTTGGGGAATCTCTTTTTCTTGCTTTGAAGTCTCTGTTTCATTGGTTGCCCAAGTATAATGTACTTCTTTGTATCAAGTGACTGGAAAATCACTCAGCAGGTGTTGGTGCCATCTTACTTCACTCTACAGTCAGTTTTAAAATACGTGTTATCTACATATTAGAATCGTCTAAGTTTTATATTATGTATTTTGAGAATTTTCCAAAGCCTGTTGCATCATAGGCATTGTTTGGAATTGGAGTATTTTTCAACACTAGTTATAGATTTCAAACATGAAACACAATACTTACTTTAAACAAACATGTGGACATACTTTTTATGTCAAGGGGTCTTTTCCATTATTTAGTTTCAATTAAAAGTATGCTCATATTCTTTAGCTTAGCCAAACTCACAAATACATTCACATTCCTAGTATTCATCAAAATTCTATTAATTCAGTTAAGAATATTATGACTGCATGAGTACAGCATCCTTATGATGAATCAATCATGAAACTTTAAAACACACTTGCATATTTTTATTCATTATCTTTTCATATTAAATCATGTTTTTCTCCTTCCATCTAGCCCACAAGTCATTGCTACACTTGAAGAAATTAAAATTTAGGTAGATTAATTTATTAATCTCATGCTTGGAAATTAATATACAGGCAACAGATATTCAGAGTTTATTCATGACCCACAGCATAGTCTCTTTTGTAATGGTTAGTTCAGTTCATTAACTAAAAGATGTTCAAAGAAGTGATAAAATATTGGGTCTGGTTATGACTCTTAGGGAGTTTGAGAAGAGATTGGCCTTTGAATTGATTAATTCTGTAAAGCAGATGACAAACCCTGGTGCAGAAAGCCATTCAATTTATCGAGGGTCTGAAAGGGAAGAAAATGTAGAAGAGGCTCTTGTCAAAGTGGCAAAAATGAAGAATATGAACAATAATAGATGCTGGAGGGGTTGTGGGAAGAAAGGAACACCATTACACTGTTGGTGAGATTGCAAACTTGTACAGCCACTCTGGAAAGCACTGTGGGGACTCCTCAAAAGATTAGGGATAGAACCACCTCTGAAACCAGCTATCTCACTCCTGGGTATTTTCCCAAAAGAGTTAGGATCTGCATACTACAGAAACACAGATATATCAATGTTTATAGCAGCTCAATTTACTATAGCTAAATTATGAAACCAACCCAGATGCTCCTCACTGGATGTGTGGATTCAAAAACTGTGGTATACACACACACACACACACACACACACACACACATATGAGAGTTTTGGTTAATGCTTTCTTTGTTTAATTGAAAGTTGCCATCTTGGGGGCTGGAGCGGTGGCTCAGTGGTTTCGGTGCTTGACTGGCAAGCACGAGGACCCGGGTTCAAACCCCAGCACCATGTACACAACTGAGTGTTGGAGCAACTAAGGCCATGTGAAAAAACTAAATAAAGTTGTTTCTCTCTTTCTGTCTCTCTCACTGTCCCTCTCGCTTTAAAAAAAAAAAAAAAGAGAGAAAGAAAGTTGCCATCTTGCAAAAGGCATTACATTTGTAATATCTCATTAAATATTTTGGTGGATTAAATTAAATGATGGTTCTATTTTTCTTTCTTTCCTCCTTTCTTTTTTTCTTTCTTTTCTTCAGTGCTGGAAAATTGAACCAAGGGTCTCACACACGCTAAGAAAGTGTATGAGTTACAACCAAACCAGATAATTTTCTTCCTTTTTTTAAATTAAGAAATGTATTTGTTGAACAATCAAACATGCTTCTAATGAAAAATACAATATATATATGAATTCTGAATATTAGATTTACCCCCCAAGACCCCCCGCAATTATCCACCCTTATCCCTCCCCCTCCCTCCTTCCCAAAACATCTCTACTAATGCCTTAGGTTGTATGTCATTCCAACTTTTCCGGATTTAAATCACGAGAATTGACCTCCTTTAAGTTGTGGAACTTCATAACCTTTAGCAAATGTGTAGGCTAAATAGGAAACAGTGTGTACGGGAAAGATGCTTCTATACAGGTGATTGCTGAGATTTGAAGGCAGATCTTAGAGGAGATATTCAAATACATCTTTTGACCATCTTTAGAAAAACAAGTATTACTGTTATTTTTTGTTGATATAAAAAGCATATTAAAGATTATCACAAAGAGGAGATTTAGTAAGTGTTGTACCAATGTTTACAAACCCAATAATACATCATTAATATAACATATATGTGGAATAACTATTAAATCTGCTTCTGTACTTGAGATAGTGACCATTTCAAATAGTATTACAAACGCGTAAGTAAATATAACCTCCCGGGTGCTTTTGAGAATATCTAAAAATTATATACAATTTCAGACTTGGGCCTTGGGCCATACAACAGGTATCATTCACCAGCTTACTAAATGCAAAATTATATTTGGATTGAAAACTAAAATTAAGCCAACTTTCTTGCTTGGTCAAAGAAATTCTTCCACAATGAAATAAAGATATATTCAAAGAAATTACTTCACCAGTTGTTTCACTAAATCCTTGCAAGTAAATTTATTCAAATGACCAATACAATTCTCTGGGAAAATGAAAAGAATTTGGAAAAACAAAAATGTTCACATGGCAAAACAACTTAGTCCACTTATTATGCAATGGTTTACTTACCAAGACTATCTTTAGTCTTTTACCACATTTTCTCCACCAAGTCTAAACTATCCATTGCCATTCGGGTCCTAGCTTTACAGATTATCTTACAGTACTTGAGCCCAGATGTAAAAAACCTGAAAGTATCCCAACCTGATCATCTTTTTCTGAATACTCTTAAGACCATGTCAAAGTAGTAGTAACTTTTAGTGCAAGTAACAAAATGTGGATCTAATTATATTCCCCTCCCCACCATGATGCAAAGCTCATAACTCTTAAATTTCCTGCTTAGAACTCTCAGTAACTATAATAGTGAGTTAATCTCACTTTGGGTTCACACTCTAATTTCTTTTTATTGAGCTCCCAAATGTTGATTTTATTTGTAATGTACTATTGTTAATAAACACTTTTTAAAAATGTAATCCTGTAATATTCCACTGGATTAGAAAGTTTTCCCTTAGTGAATATTTGACTTATTAATAGAACCACTAATGTCTTTTTTGTCTTTATGTTTTCATTGATAATTTTGGTGAGTAGACATGAAAAATTCCATTTGGAGGAGGACAGACATGAGAGTCAGATGTGCCACTAGGAAGGTCCCAAGGAATGACTTTGGAAGGTCTCCACAGTATAGCCATTTCAAAGGATAAATGTTGTTTTGAGGAACATTCTAAAAAGTCTTATGGAATTTGTCTCATCCTTTTATCCAGGGTAGTCTAGTGTGTAAAAGAACTCTTCTGCAAATGTTTCATCTTCCAATAAATTAAATATTTGTGGAATCTGTTACTCAGTCAGAAATTATGGCAAGGAACCGATATGGAAGATTCACAAATTATTTGAATTGCCTGAGTATTAACAGACACTTGTTGGATTATTTCAACCCATGTGTGTGTCCCCCTCCATGGGATTTTATATGTTCTACTAGCTAAATATAATTTATAAGGTTATCTCTCCAAATCATATACTCATATGAAACAATTTATAATTATTTTAGCCTCTTTGGGATAACTCCCATATCTAAATCAATCAGTTTTTATATTTGTGAAAACTTCAGTTGAAAACGTTGATGGAAAAACCAGTGGAATGATACTATAAGAGTGACATAAATTCATAATTGCATAGGGACACAGAGAATTTTAGAAAAGGGTTAGTGTTAGTCAAGGTGTATTAAAGAGTATCTTCAAAGTGTTTCCTGCAATAGCAGATGAAAATCAAATCCAGTATTGCAAGAGGAAAAAAAGACAAGAGTCAATAAGAAGATTTATATGTAAGACTTTTCTTTCACATTTATACAGAACTGGAGTAAATTCTGAAGCAAATGTAACTTCATGTATATTGTACATTTTTGAATTGCCAGAAGTCAGAAGAGGGATACACAAGCAAATTGTCTATGACTTCTGATGAAGGGAAATTCTAAAAAGTGAAGAAAAAAGAAAACATTGAAGGCAGCTCAGTGGAAGAAAATGGTACATTTATCACAAAAAAGTTCATGGAATTTAGGTTGAGTGTAGAATGATGGTTATTAGATTTGGGGGGAGGGGAGGAGTGGGGAGGGATGGGGAAAGATTAATCACCAGGTACTAATTCAGGTAGACAGAATGAGAAGTTGTGGAGTGGTGCTTTACGGTAAGGTGACTACAGATAACTAAAAGGTACTGTACGTAACACAAAGCTATAAGAAAGGATTTTTGAATACCCCCCATAATGAAGTGATAAATGTTGAGGACATAGATATGTTTAGCCTGATTTAAACATTACATCATACAAACATGTATCAAAATATCACAATACCTCATTAATGTCTAGAGTTTCATGCTATGTATCAGTTAAAATATATTTTAAAAAATACAAACAGAATGTTTTCTAAAGGTGAATATGATGATTATAAAATTAATATGAGCTGAGCATGGTGGCACACATTATTATCCAAGCTACTCAAGAGACTGAGACAGGAGGATCACAAGTTCCAGGGCAGCACTGGCATCTTGTGGAGACTCTTTCTCAAACTTAAAAATAAAAAGATTGGGAGTGTAGCTCTGGTGTAAAGGGCACCTTGATTCAATCCCCAATAAGATAGACAGAAGATGATAGATAGATAATAGAGTAAAGGAGGAGGGGCTCAGGTGCAGGGAGGAGAGGAAGGAAGGGTATATTACCAGAGACTGAAACAGAAAATTGTTATATTAATTTGTGAATAATTAATTATTATGTGTAATTAAAATGCGCTATAATGAAAAACTAATTTGAAAACAGTTAAAGGATTTTTGTGCATAAATGGATTTAATGCTCAATCCTAGTCATTTTATCATACTCATGTAAGAAACTTTTAATCATTTTTTTAGTTTGCTGGTTTAAAAATATTTTAAATTGCTACAATTAAAACAATATATTAATGGTAAAACAATGTGTATACAGGTGATGAAAAATTATAAAAATTCTGAAGTTGTATAAATATATATATATACACACACACACACATATATTCAGCTGATTTTCCAACTAAATTGATTGTGTAATTCAATATGCAATGACAGTTATTGTAAAATTTAAAAAGCAATTATAGACATGAATGTGGACCCAAAACTGTAAAGTTTCTGGAGGAATATTGGAGAATGATTAATATCTTGAGTTAGAAAATAATTTCCTAGATTATGATGCAAAAGGCAGAAACCTGGTAGAAAAAGAAAATAACATACTCTTTTTCACAAATTAAAACTGTTTAATGAATGATGCAATTGAGAAAATGAATTGATAGTTCAGAATTTAGGACTAAGTATTTTCACCGACATACCACAGAAAGACATATCAAGATTTTATAGTGAACTCTCACAACTCAGAAATAAGAAAGTAAACAAAAGAAAGTAAACTACCAAAATGAGGAAATATGTTAGCTGCCACTTTACCAAGGAAGAGATATTAAGAGAAAATATAATATGAAAAGATGTTCAACACCATCAATAATTAATTAATTGTAAATTAAAACCATGATATACCTTTGTCTCTTAAGATTCTAATGACAAAAAAATCAAGTATCAGGGAAGAGTTTGCAGCATACACTCATGATAAAAATGTGAAATCTTAAGTTTGACAGTAAAATTGCACTCCCAAATAGTCAACCAACTAAAATAAAAAGTATGTCTGCTACTTCAAACCTGTAAAATTTGAGTTGCATCCATAATTCCCAAAACTCAACCCAAATTTTTATCAGATGAAGGAGGGATAAATAAATCATGATATAGCCACAGACTGTAATTGTACTTGATCATAAAAACCAGTGGACTTCACCACATGGGCAGGGACATATGCTTGGTGAAGGAAGAAACACACAGACAAGTACAAACATATATATTTATACGTACACACATGCAATGATCACAATATTGTGACATTCTTCTAATATAAATATGTAGAGTAGGAAGTTAGAAAAGTGGTTACCAGGTCTTCTCAGAAAAGGGTTGCCTTCAAAGCAGCACATAGAACATTTTGGTCTTTTTTATGTGAGGGCAGAAATACGATAAGTTGATAACTCATACCTATGCACCCCAAAATGGTGAGATTTAGTATTTTTAAATTGTTCCTCAAATCTTATCCCTGAAAAATTAACTATTAATTTCATCCTATATAATATTTTCTAAAACAATCTTAGATGCAAAATATTTTGTCATAGTAGATGTAGAAACAGAAAAGGAGATAAAGAGAAGAAATGAATTTGAGGGCTCCTGTGTGTGGTATTCTGATTTAGAAGCCTAGATTTAAACCACGTATCTTTATAGATTCATATTTCCTGAAAAAATAATCAGCTTTCTGGTTTAAAATATAAAGGTATATATGAACTAGACCTACCTCTAAAACTTATCTGCCTGATTGCTTTAAAATGTCTGGGTAAAGAAATTATAAAATTACAAAAATAAATGTCCAACAATATATTTGTAAAAACTCTCATGCTAATTAATAATAAATATAACAACATAAATTAATGCAATGATAGTGCACACTTTGGTTTAGCATGTTATAATATTTAAGACATTGGCAAATGCAAAAGAAAAACATCTTTGTGAATATAAACATATTGGACATTCTTGAAAGAAGTTTGGCATCAATGAAATATGCAAAATGTGTATACTTTGGTTCATTATCTCAGCTGGAACATTTTCTCCTTATAATCACACTCACACTGCATAAATAAAACAAAATAAAATCCAAAAATCATTATGGGGATAATGATTCTTTATATTACATCCTTATTATGTGGATATCAACTAACTTTTAAAAACTTAGAAGACTATTTTTTGTACTACCATGGAAAAATGCCTTTGATATGTTCTTTTTTAAAAGAGAGAGAGAGAGAGAAGGACAGAGAGAGAGAGAGAGAGAGAGAGGAAAAGAATCAGTTTTATCTAGTCTTCCATGTGGCCTTCGCCACTCTAACACCCTGCCGCCTAAATGGTGCTGAATTTGAATTTGCGTCCTTGCTCATGCCAGGCAAGTGCTGTAACTGCTGAGCCACCGCTCCAGCCCTGCCTCTGATAAATTCTTCAGAAGAAAAACACAAAGTGTAGAATGATAAGCTGATGCCATTTACCAAATTAACTTAATATATTGTATATTTTATTTAGA
The DNA here is from genome assembly GCA_004027875.1 of Aplodontia rufa. Taxonomy (NCBI): domain Eukaryota; kingdom Metazoa; phylum Chordata; class Mammalia; order Rodentia; family Aplodontiidae; genus Aplodontia; species Aplodontia rufa. The sequence continues at coordinate 27,985 of PVKS010018269.1, forward strand.
AAAGGTAAATTTAGATAAAAGTTTGTTATGTTACCTCTAGGGGAAAATGCTGCAGTGTTTGCTCCAAAATTATATGAATTATTTGAAGTTTTGACAATATGTGTGTACATAACCATAATAAAGACTTTTTCAAAGCTATTATTTTATTCACTACATAGCTCAACAGTCCCTAAATAAGATTTTATCTAAGCTACTATTATGTTTTCATTACAGATTACTTTTTATACAATAAATGATGGCTCTTTGTCCCTCAAGTACAATAGGACACGTTAAAATGTATAATGTCTTAAGATTTGCCCTCTTCTTCTCATGTCTCTTGGGGAAATAATAAGTTTAAGATTGGTTAGGATATCTGGGAGTTCCCAGAGCTTCAAACCTCACTAGTGCTTTTCAGGCTCCTGGGAGACCATCTTTGGTTGCTCTGCAGAGCACAGTGAAAGTGTGAGGCTGCTTCTCTCATGCAGCTGAAGAGCCCCTTCTCACAGAGAAGGGCAGTCCGGAGGACAGGTACATCCAAAAGTGAAAAGTGAGTGAAATATTTCAGAGATAAGTAATATCAATTATCATCTTAATCTCAAGAAAGTCCATCCAAATAAATTTCTATAAAAATAAATTTTTGTATTAAAATTGTTTTAAAAAATTCACAAACAGAAAAATTACAATAACTAGTTTCCCAGGTAGGATGAGTGTGATGTGAAAATTAAATTGGGGGAATTTTGTGTTTCATATATAATAATAGCTTAAAAGTTAAATTATTAGAAAATTTTATCTGGATTTTTCTATGTAAAAGTTATTATATTCATCAACACTTTATTTGAAGAGTGTTAATGCTATATGTGCATAGTAAGTTTTAAAAGCTGACTTTGTAGGGGCTGGAGTGGTGGTCCAGCAGTTATGATGACCTGGTTCAAACTCCAGCACCACACATACAACTAAGTATCAGAGAAACAAAAACCACATGAAAAATTAAATAAAATTGATAGTCACTCTCTCTATCACTTTCTCTTTAAAAAGCAAAAATCTGAATTCGTAAATGTAAGGATTCCTAAATTTCGTGGGATTTTTTTTTGCTTGTTTTACTAGCTTTCTCCTGAGTCTAGAAACTACTCTCATGAATATAATTTACAAGGATGCATTAGATTAGAATAAATAATCATGCTCTGTTTTTGAATGCTTATGGAAAACACCATATGTTTTTGCAAAGTGTAGAGTTTTTTTCTCTTCTCCCATTATGTAAAAGAGCTTTTCCCAATCTAAGTTTAACTTATGCCTAGTAGTGGTATTTGTCATCTTCCTTACAAATTCCAGTGTGATTGATTGTGGGCTTATATCTTGAAAGCATGACCATTCAAAAGCAAATTAAAATCCTTTGATTAAAAATGCATAATATTCCATTGTATATATGTACCAAAGTTTTGAATCCACTTGTCAAGTGAGGGGCATCTGGGTTGATTCCATAATCCAGCTATAGTAAATTGAGCTGCTATAAACATTGTTGAAGCTGTATCTCTATAAAATGCTGATTCTAACGCTTTTGGGAAAATACCCAGGAGTGGGATAGCTGGGTCATAAGTTGGTTCCATCCTTAATTTTTTGAGGAGTCTACACACTGCTTTCCAGAGTGACTGAACCAGTTTGCAGTCTTACTAGTAATGTGACAGTGTTCCTCCTTTCCCACAGCCCCTCCAGCATCTGTCATTGTTGTTATTCTTCATTTTTGCTACTCTAACAAGAGTGAGGTGGAATCTCAGTGAAGTTTTGATTTTCATTTCTCTTGTTGCTAATGATGTAGAACATTTTTTCATGTATTTATGGGCTGTCTGCACTTCCTCTACTGAGAATTTTGATACATATATACAATGGAATACTACTCAGCTATTAGAGATAATGATATTATGGCTTTTGCAGCCAAATGGACAGAGATGGAAAAAATTACACTGAGTGAAGTGTCCCAATCTCAGAGACTCAAGGTCCGAATGTTTTCTCTCATTTGTGGAAGCTAGATTAAACCTGGAAACAGTATGATATATAGCTAAGCTAATAATAACCTAACATGTATGAATTTTTACACAAACAGGGGGAACCTTGCCTAGGAGGCTGGGAGATATAGGGAGGTGGGCGGGGGCAGGGAATAGGAAGGAAATCAAGGAGACTGGAGAGAGGGAGTATGGGGGAATCAACTCAGAGGGGAACCTCTGACCTCCGTGAGAAGTCCATTTAATATAGGGGTTAATTGAGGGAAACATGGAACCATGGGGAACCCAAGCGGGGGAATCCATGGAATGGCATCAGTCTTGGCTTGCTATATGAATATACATTTGTTCTTGCTTGTTTGATAATGATTCCCCTTTAATTGTTAGTCCATATTCAACTAATAATAAAATTTAAAAAATAAAAATGCATGAAATTCATCTGCTAGTGCTCTGAAACTTGTTGATATTCAACTTTAAGCTTGAATGAATAATATTATATGACTATAACTTTAAGATCTCTTTAAAGTCAGTTTTGCAAATGTCATATGCCTTAATGCATTCATTTTTCCCCAACTGATGCTTCTTCATAACTCTTTTTGAATTCCAGTTTATCAGAGCTTTTCCCTATAATTTAAAATTAAATGGAATAATCCAGATATAGATATAAATCTGATATATACTTCTGAATCATGTTTTATAAGTTCTGTTTTTCCATTATGTTACTACTATATGTCTCTTTTTGTCTTATGTTTCATTTTTGACAATAAGGAATATTGTTCTCAGAAAGGTTAGGTGATCCTCTGGACCATACAGAGATAAGGTGTTGAAGTCAGTATTTAAACTGTATTGATGCGTCACTCTTGCACAAGACTGCTTTATTTTTTACTTATGACAGTGCTTAGAACCCTTCCTGACACAATAATTCATAGAAGATGTTAAAACATAACAATATTGTATACTGTAACATAAACAGAAAAGAACGAAAAATGGAAAAGAAAGGAAAGGGAAAAAAGAAAAGAAGTAAGAAAGGTGTTGCTTGAAACTAGTTATGGTGAAGCAAGAAGCTTTGCTGATAACTGAGATGCACGTAATGCAGATCTATATATATGAAGAAGTGGATTTATATACACACTTATGGGTAAATATAGATTAATTTAATAACATTATTTACTGTGTAGCCTTAATCCTTCATGGAGGTGGGTCTCAAAGAAGTTCTGTAAGAACATGTATAATATTCTGCTTGAAATTTAAGGGAAGAAACATATGTACACATATAAAACATTCAGTATCTGTATATTATTTCAACATGTTTTATATATAATAGACATGATAATTCATTTGCTCATAGATATTCAAGTACAAGGATCCAGTAAATATGTGCCAGTTTCATCACTGGATATGATGTTGGACTAGACACCAAATACTCTTAATTATTTTTTCCTAAAAACTTATTTCTTTTCTTCTCTTCCTCTGTATCCCTATTTCTGTCTCCTGCTGTCTATTTCTACTCTTTCTTTTATACAATAAATATTTAATGTACTATTTGTCATCAGGAACTTGATCGAATATATGACCTTACATTTTCACAACGCTCTCAAAAGTATAAATAATACATGACAATATCAGATATATATATTTATATTTATAGCTTCAGTCATACATATAATTTCTTTCATATACTATTATTTTATACTATATTATAATAAAATCATCTATATATAGCTTATGAAATTATGGACTACAAAAACTAAGATTTTATTTAAAAATAATTTTATATTTCTCAATCATTAGTAGTACTTTCTAATGAAATTAGTGTGGGATTTTATTTTATAATTTCTACAATTATGTTTACCCTTGTGTTGAATTGAATACCAGGAAAGCCCGGCTGCAACTGCTAATAGACTTTTAGGAAGTGAGTTATGTGCTTTTGTTCTATTATCTCATAGAATTAATTCTCTCAGCAACATTTATATATAGTACCATTATTACAAAATACTTTAAAAGAAAACTAAGATGTAGTGAAATCAAATCACTTATTTCAGTGATTTTTTTTAATAGAGAGGGACAGTGAGAGAGAGAAAGAGAGAATCAATTTTACTTAGTTTTTCATGTGGTTTTCATTGCTCTGATACTTCATTGTGTTCATGGTGCTGGGGTTTGAACCCATGTCCTTGCACATGCCAGACAAGTGCTGTAACCACTGAGCGACCACTCCAGACCCTCAGTCATTTTCACGTGGCTTTTGTTACTCTGAGATTCCATTATGTACGTGGTGCTGGGGTTTGAACTTGTGTACTCATACATTCTGGGCAAGCACCATAACCATGGAGCCACAGCTCCAGCCCTACCTCTGTCATTCTTAACTAAGTCATTCATACTCTTACACAAGAGTATTTTGTCATGATACCTAAGATTTTTATGAAAACAATAGCTCAGAGAAATAAAAATGCCATACTTTCAAGCGCTTGCAAATTAGTTAATAGGGAAGGAAGATGATCAAACGTAGAAGAATGAAAAAGTACAAAAATATTCAGAAGACATTTTGTTAATTCTATGTCAAAGATCAGGGAATACTCTCTGGAAGAGATAAAATCTGTGATTAATAAAAGGTTTATTAAATACTTAACAGAAATTTACTGGTTATGAAAAATGAAGAGATCAACAATTTAGCCAGAGGTCTTGACTTGAGCACACATGAAAAGACATGAACTAATAAATTATAAGGATGGAGCTCTGATATGCATGTATAAAAAATTTATGATATTCAAAGTAAAGATTTCAGAAAAAGTTAATTTTAAAATAACAGATATTAAAATGAAGAATAATGGTTATATTTATTAATAATCACCTCTGCTTAAACTATGTTCATGCTTTTTATTCCTCATTATAAGCCTAGGGAGTGTACACAATAATATTCCCATTTTTAAAAGGAGGACATAGGAACAGAGAGTAAACTTAACCAAGGACAAACTACTAGTGAGAGGTAGGGTCGTAATTCAAATACAGGCATTCTGGTTCCTGACTCTGTGATCCTCAGAATTAATGAAATAAACAGGCATTAAATATATGGCTCACCCATCAATAATATTTCTAGAGGGACAAGAGTGTTGGCTCAGCTGTTGGAGCACTTCCCTGGCATGCACGAGGACCCAGGTTCAAACCCCAGGACTACATACACAACTAAGTGTCAGAGAAATAAAGGCCAGATGAAAAAATAAATAAAATTTATTCTCTCTCCCCCTTCTTTCTAAAAAAATTAATATTTCTGGAGAAAAAAGAAGAAAAAGTTTTAAATTTTGTGATAGGTTAAATTATCCCTTACTCTGAGGACATATTTGTGAATCCCCCATGAAATAATTTGGGCTGTGATATCTATGGTTGAAGAAAAAAAAATATATATAATAACCTGGATTGAGTGTAAGAGTTAGGCTTGAAAGAACTCAAATTGTCTAGAAGAGAACCAGCAAAGAAGAAATCAATCAAAGAGAAGTATAGAATGTATGCTTTTCTGTCCAAAGAGAGCATTGTATTTGTAAGGGAGATGATATGTGTAAGGGGGTTAGGTCTCTTAGAAATGGAGAAAAATATTAAAATATAATATTGGATAAAATTATGTTGAGTGAAATATCCCAAAGTCAGAGACTCAGGGCCGAATGTTTTCTTTCATTTGTGGAAGCTAGAATACAATGAGAAACAGACTGAAAGTTGGCTAAGCTAATAATAACCTCCACATGGTTGAATTTTTACATGAGCTGGTGGAACCTTGCCTCCAATGCTGGGGGATGAATGGGGGTGGGGTGGGAAGGGATGTAGGAATAGGAGGGATATCGAGGCAGCTGGAGTGAGGGAGTATGGGGGTATTAACCCAGTAGGGAACCTTCAACTTCCATGAGAAGCCCAAATAACACAGAGGTGAAGGAGGGGGAAACATGAGATAGGGGGCAACCCAAAAGGGGATTAGCCTTGGCTTGCTCTGCCATTGTCCATTTGTTCTTGATTGCGTGGCAATAATTCCCTCCTAAATGTAAGTCTACCTTGAACAAATTAAAAAAAAATAAGACTAAAAAATAGATAATATTTAAACAACAATGCCAGTGAAGTCATAAAGCTCTTTGTGAAATTTGGATGATATATATCAGCATCAAATAGAGGAGTGTGGAAAATACTAATGTCTGGTTTTTATCCCTGATATAATGAATTCTTGGTAATGGGAGTCAAGTTATTTCCCACGCTTGAGTGACAATTCCTTTAAGAATATATTGGAAGACAGGAAGTAGGGAAAATTTCCAAAAAAAAAAAAAACCACTTTGTTAACTATAAATTTATTATTATCATTTCTTCAGACAAAGAATATTATTTTGATCAGTTTTATTGAGTCATTACTCATATACAATAAAATTAATCAATTTTAAGAGCAAAATGTGATGCATTTTTTAAATGTCTAAGTCATGGAAATAATCACCACATAATGGAACATTTTAGTTTTCCTAAAAGGTCTGTTCATAGCCCTTTGTAGTAAATCTCCTCACACTCCCTATCCACATCTAGCCCCTCTGATCAATCTTCTAACTGGCTTTCTTTTCTTAGGTAGATGAGATCATATAGCATTTGGTATTTTTTTGTTCATCATCTTCTGCATAGCATAAATGATCAAGCACTGCTATTGAATCTATCAATAATTTCTTCTTCGTGAACTTTAAATTATAACGGATCTGTCGCAGTTTATCCCTTCATCAATGAATGTTTGTTTGTTTTCCTTCCAGTTCTTTGCTACCATAAGGAAAGTTTCCATGAACAATTTTATGTAAGTTTTTATATTGTCATGTGTCTTCATTTCTGTTGGGTAAATTCTAAAGAGTGGAATTACTGGGTAATATTAATTTAATGATAAATCTACATTTAACTTTGAAAGAAATTGTCAAATTGTTTTCCAAAGAGGTTATGCTTGCCATTAACAACATATGAGAATTCCAATTGTTTTACATCCTCACTCATAAAATTTGGCCTTCATTTTTTAGTTCTTCATATCTTAATCTTACAATTTCATGTAAGAACAATCTTTTTACTTCCCATTTGTTTATCAGCTTCCCTGACACATGATCTCTCTTTTGTAGGTGTGTAAGCATCCTCGACTGCAGTCCTACCTACATCTCACCATGCTGGCTTTTGATAACACTTCTAATTGGCCCAGTTTTTCCTTTGTTGGTATTCCTGGTCTGGAGGCTGCACATATGTGGATCTCCATCCCCTTCTGTCTCCTGTACCTGGTGGCTCTTGTGGGTAATGTTCTCCTCCTCATTCTAGTGAGAGCAGAACAGAATCTTCACGAACCCCAGTTCTGTCTTTTGGCCATGCTAGCCCTCACTGACCTAGGCCTTTCCTTGTCAACAATGCCAAGTGTCTTGGCTATCTTCTGGTTTGATGTCCACCACATTGGTCTGGATGCTTGCCTGACGCAAATGTTCTTCATCCACACCCTCTCTTCGGTAGAATCCGGGGTCCTGGTGGCCATGGCTTTTGACCGCCTGGTGGCTATCTGTGCACCATTAAACTACACCAGGATCCTGACACACTATACTGTTGCCTGCCTCAGTGGAGCCGCCCTCATAAGGGGTGCCACTCTGTTGGCCCCTCTGCCTTTTTTCCTCCGGAACTTTTCTTTCTGTGGGGCCAATATCCTCTCACACTCTTACTGCTACTACCCAGATATGCTGAACCTGGCCTGTGGGGATGTCACGTTCAGCAGTGTCTATGGTTTAGTCTGTGTGCTCTGCACATTTGCAGTGGACCTTGTCTTCATCCTTGTCTCATACGTGAAGATCTTGGCCACTGTTATGAAATTGGGGCTCCAAGATGGAAACTGGAAATCACTGCACACCTGTGCCTGCCACCTGTGCACAGTGCTGGTGTTCTACCTGCCCCTCATCAGCCTCGCAGTGCTGCATCGTTACACCCAGGAAACTCCCCCGATTCTATACACCACCATGAGCAACACTTACCTACTCATGACACCACTGCTGAACCCAGTTGTCTACAGCCTCAAATCCAGGCAGATCCAAGCTGCCTTGCACAAGCGATTTGGGGTACAACGTGTTGTTGCTGGGGAATGATATTTTCTCTATGTAAGAAGGTGCAATCATTTTTAAAATGTATTATTTAGGATCTACTATACGCCAAGTAAAACGAAAGGCACCATGCATTCTAATATGAAAAAAATGCTCAAGCATTACCCTTAAGAAGGTAGCAAAGACACGCAGAATGCTTAAATAATTGCAACTGTGATCATGAGTGATGATTGGTAGTAATGAGGGGGAATCGCAATAGAAGCCCAAGTTCAACATTTTTGGTGGATGAGTTAGGTGAAAATCGCATTATCACCCCTATTAAGTTACATCTAACTCTGGAGCGTAGGTGATCAGCCAACGGCTGATTTTAGAAAGAAACCAAGATGTCACATGATTCCTAATTTCCAATGTTGCTTAAATTGGGACACTAAAAATCCAAAATTGATGGCAAATTTATGAGTGTATATTTGATATTGATTGATGTTCAGAACATTGCAATGATTAGCAAAAGACAAAGGAAATGTGAAAAGAAATGATATATGAGACTGAGAAATGGTAATTGTTATCTATTTTGATACTTCATTCAGAATTCATACTGAATTCATATTATTTTGTTTCCAATTCCATATTGATAATAGATATTCATATCCTGACTTCAGAACAAGGATGTATCCACCTTCTCTAACTCCTCAAGGATGAAAAATGAGTTGGTATGTTTTCTTCTGGGGCCACCTCATAAGCAAATGAAGATTTGTCCCACTAGTTCAAGGTAGGAGGTGAGTGAAAGACAGTCAATTAATTGTTTGTGGTAATAAATAAGCATGTAGTAGAGTCAGCAAGAATTTGAAGCTGCTTTAAGAAAATTTTAAATGAATTTTTAAACAATAGTTCAAATAATCAATCGGAAAATATTTTTAAGCCAGGCTTAAAAATACTCTGGAGGCTCTGGTAGGAGGATTGGAAATTTTAGGTTAGCCTCTACAATTTAGAGGAGACCCTGTCTCACAATAAAATATAAAACAGACTGGAGACACAGCTTAGCAGTAAAGTGTCCCTGGGCTTAATCCTTAATACCACAAAAAATACATATATTTTAATATCTTCCTGATACATTTACTAAGTTTGAGCCACCTAGAAGGCATAATTACAATAGTTCCATAACTTACATTCTATTAATTTAAACCATGCATACCAACAAAGTATGGAACAGAACATGATCATTGGGATGGGGCTTGGTTTGAACTGGTATATGAATGCAGAGGGAAGTAAGGGAATGAGTGAACACTGACTGGACTTGTGAAGAACATTCAGAAAGACTGAAAAGTCCATGAACAAAAATAATGGAAGTAGGGCTGGAGCAGTGGCTCAGTGGTACAGCACTTGCCTGGCATCCACAAGTATGCGGGTTCAAACCCCAGCACAACATATACAATGAAGGGTTACAGAAATGAAAGCCAATAAAAATCGATTCTGTTTCTCTCACACTTTGTCCCTCTCTCTAAAAATAAAAAAAAAATGGAAATATAAACTTGATCTTAATTCCCAAAACATGGACTTCACTGTTCTCTTAGATGTTTAGAGGATAGAGGGGATGAATTTTTAAAAAATATGATATTTGCTCACAGTAAGAGAACATTTGAGATGTAAAATAAGCACGTTAAAAAATTAAATGGCATTCTAGCATTGAAGCTGTTTTCCACCTTTTAAGGTCCAACTAGATCGTTTTCTTTTGATAAGATGTTGTGGGCAGAAGCCTCTTGATTCTGACTTCTCCAAGCAGGAGTGCTAAGAATGGGGGACCATTTCTCAGCAAGTCTTCCTTTTTCTTTTCTTTTTTAAACTGGATACAGTTTTCCTTTGAGGAATTCCTCACTTTTTGACATTGTGTAGGTGAAATCAAAACTGAATATTCCAGTAAATTCCTGTCCTCATGTTTCCTTTGAATACAATTTTCTCCTTCAGGTTTTTCTCTAGAATTCTAGTATGAATTATTTTTAATATTTGCATTGTAACACTGGAGAAATACCAAACTATTTTTGGGTTTCATCATTCCTAGTTTTGTGGAATCTGATAGTTGTCTTAATTATGATAAATGAGTACAAAACAAAAGAAAAGTAGATGAGATATGGCTTCAGAAAGAAAAATAGACCTAATAGTGCTGAGTCCTTAATACTGTCTTTAGGTCCATAAAATTCTACTTTGAATCTGGGATCTATTTTGGCATTTTGTATTGCTTTTTAAAAAAATTTTATAAATGAAATAATGAGACAATGTAAGGGTATAGAATGTTCTGTTTGGAAGGATTGGATCGCTTATTTAATTCTATTCTATAAGATGATAAATATTTCCTATAGTTTGAAAACTTTATTCCTTTCTTGCCTTATTCATTAGGTAACTATTCTCTTGGCCTTAATTCTCTAATGTATTTTTGTCTTATTCTATTTATTTCATAGTGCAATGTTCCCCAGTACGCCGTATGCCACCACTTCTCCTTTCTCTTCCCTCTACTAGTCTTTCTGTTGTTTACTAAATAGACTTTTTTCCTTTTTTCAGTGACTCGAATTATATATTGAAAGGATCCACAGCATTATGTTCATATTGGAGACTGAATTAGAATAAGCTATACTGCATTCTTTTACAAAAATATATTAATCCTATTATCAAATGTATCTAAAAAGAACAGGGCGTGGGAGGAAGGGAGCAGAAGGGGAAATGCTGGAACTGAATTAAAATATAGTACACTCCAAGCTTTGGAAGTAGATCAGTTTACGTGAACTGTCATGTATATAAAAATTTTCTTAATAGATATAAGAATTATGTCACAATACCTGGGTATATTAGGGAAAATATACAATCCAGAAAGAGGTGCAAGGGACCAGGGGATAGGAAGAAGAAGGTGGGAGAATGCTGGGGGATAGAGCAACCAAATTATATTGCTGTATTGTGTGCATCAATGAATATGTGACAACATATCCCATCATTATGTACTACTGTAATACACTAATAAATAAAAGGAAAAAATAGTGCATTGTTATTCCCACTGTGATGTTTTCCTTCTAAAATTTAGGTTTATGTTTCCAGAATTCCTATTGTTTCTCCTCTTTTTATCTTCCTTTCCTTTCTTATCTTTTTAAAATTAATTTCACTTTTACATTGGGTATGCTGGTATTAACATTGATTTATAAGTAGTTTTATTATTAATAAATGATTAAAAAGAAAAGCTAACAGGAATATAATGATCAGAATTTATTTGTTTCCTGAGCACTATAAAGCTCTTTGGTGTTAAGGCATAGTTATCACTTGATTAGTCTTACTCTATTACTGGCTAATATTCATCTCCCATAAATGAGACACAGTGTCTATATTGAAGGACTATGGTTCTAAGATGTGCGCATTGCTAGATATAAACTTATATACATTAACTCACTTTACATCTAACTTAGCAATCTCACCCCAATGTTTATTAAAATTGCCTTTGTTGAAACCCCTGTTCCTCAGATACTCTTTACATATATTACCCTCTTAGAGTTCCCTTGATAATGAACAAATTAATGAATTTTTCAAATATTCCTTTTTGTATTTATTTTAGTTTCTTAATGTTATCATAATGTTAAAATATATTTTAGCAAATTAAATTTAGACTAACTGGTTTTCAGGGAAGACTCTTGGAACTGGCATATTCTAGAATAAAAAGAAGCTTGTCACATTCCGTAGCTCACACTCAACAACCAGTGGAAAATCCAAAGCTCTTCAACTCAAATCAAAACATAAGAAGGGTGGTAGCTTTTGGTGCTATTACTAGACAGAAAACTATTTATGATAGAAACCAAAATGAAAATAATGAATGATTCAATCCTTGGGTCTCATGATTCAATTGATTTGAAAAATAAAGTCATAAAACAATAATAATATACACAGCAATATTATCAGGTGCTTAATTTTATTCCAACTATTCCATTATGTTTTTAATTGTACTTGTGGTATTGAATTTATTTTGTGTAATTTCAAAAAATATTTTTCTTTCAGTATATAATTTATCTTCCTTTTCTTAATCATTATTTCTCAAAGGAACGAATTTTTTAAAAATAATAAAGTCTATCTTAATGTGGTTTTCATTTGCATTTCTCTGATTACTAATGATTTAGAGCACTTTCTCATGTATTCATTGGCTTGATCAATGTTCTCTGGTGATAAGTCTCTATTTAGGTCTTTGGCCCAATTATCAATTGGGCTGTTGGTGTTTTTGTAGCTGACATTTTTGAGTATTTTATAGATTCTGGATATGAGACCCTTGTCTGAGGAATCATAGTCCATGATACTCTCCATTTCTGTAGGAAACCTCTTGACTCTTTTGATTGTTTCCTTGGCAGTACAAAAGCTTTTTAGCTTTATGACATCCCATTCACTGATTTTTGACT
>PVKS010018270.1:7741-40542 GCA_004027875.1 Aplodontia rufa
AAACAACTTTATTTAGTTCTTCACATGGCCTTAGTTGCTCCAACACTTAGTTGTGTACGCGGTGCTGGGGTCTGAACCCGGGTCCTCGTGCTTGCCAGGCAAGCGCCGAAACCGCTGAGCCACCGCTCCAGCCCCTCTCTCTCTCTCTTTAAAAAAAAAATTTGCTTTTGGTTTTTGCCCAAGAGAAGACTTCATTTTCTAGAAACCACAAGCATATGTGTGGGGGTTTAAGGGAAACCCTGGAAGAATCCCAGAGGAATCTGCAGATCCAGTGGGGACGCGGCTGGGTAAACATGTTGCATTTAATTCGGGATCTTTTAAAGTCAGTTGCTGACCCTGGGCTAAAACTGAGTTCTTCTTGCAGTTCCATTCACTGGCTCCAATGTACTACCGAGGGTCGGCAGCTGCCGTCATAGTGTACGACATCACCAAGCAGGTAAGAGACCCTACAGGGCCAGGGGCCCTTGGGGTGACACCCAGCGGAGCCTGGGTCGGGGCTCCCTCTCAAGTGTATGTCACCCACTCGTAATGGGCATCTCAGACTTCCCTGCCAAATAAATCACATAACATTCCTTTCTTTTCTTTTTTAAAAGAGAGAAGAGGACAGTGAGAGACAGAGAGAGAGACAGAGACAGAGACAGAGAGAATCAATTTCTATTGAGTTTTTCACGTGGCTTTCATTGCTCTGACACTTAGTTGTGTACGTGGGTGCTGGGGTTTGAACCCGTGTACTTGAGCATGCCGGGCAAGCTCTGTAAGCGCCGAGCCGCCGCTCCAGCCCCATAACATTCCTTTCTAAGATGCGCCGTCCATCTGCAGAGGATGGCCTGCCTGCTGGTAGTGTCTCCGGAACACCAGCATTTTAAGAAGAAAATCACGCTTAAGTTTTGAGTGTGTTATTGGGTCCTGTTATTGGGTTCTGGAAGTGTTCCAGTTGTGCTCCTTTGTGCTCAGGACACTGTGTAGGTGGCTGTGCTGTGTTGGTGTGCAGTAGTCCCCTCTCACCTGCATTTTCCTAAGGTTTAAAGAATGCCCACTGCAGTTATAATCATTGCATTTTATTATTGTTGATTTCTTATTGTGCTTAATTTATTTACTTATTTTTTAAAGAGAGAAGGACAGTGAGAGAGAGAGAGAGAATCAATTTTTATTGAGTTTTTCACTTGGCTTTCATTGCTCTCACACTTAAGTTGTGCACGTGGGTGCTGGAGTTTGAACCTGTGTACTTGCGCATGCTGGGCAAGTGCTGTAACCGATGAGCCACCACTCCAGACCTATTGTGCCTAATTTATAAATTAAACTTTATCATACATATGTAGGCATAAGAAAACGCCTCCTAAATAAAGGGTTTCGGGGGCTGGAGCGGTGGCTCTGTGGTTACAGTGCTTGCCCAGCATGTGCAAGTCCATGGGTTCAAACCCCAGCACCCACGTACACAACTAAGTGTCAGAGCAACAAAGGCCATGTGAAAAACTCAATAAAAATTTATTCTCTCTGTCTCTGTCTCTCTCTGTCTCTCTGTCTCTCTCTCTCTCTCTCACTGTCCTTCAGTGCACATGGCCCTTGGTTCAGTGATGCTCTGCCGTTATGCTCCCGAGTTCCTGACCTCTTCCCCTTGAACCTGGTGTCCCTGGGCCTGTGCCCTGGAGGACGGTGGTTGAGGCCCACGTAGGGAAGCGAGCCTCCTTTCCTGAGGCAGCCAGATCCCTTAGTCTGCCCTGTTGCCCCCGCTCACAGGGACTCAGGGCTACAGTCCTGTTCTTTCTTTTTATATATATTTTTGGTACAGGCGCTGTAACTCAAGACTTTACACCTACTAAGCAAACTCTACCACTAAGCCACATTCCCAGCCTTTATAATTTTAAATCTATGCTATTATAGAATAAAAAAGACTTCTGTGATTTTCTTAACTTTGCCAAGTTTAAATTTTGGAGAAAGGAAACTTTTTTTTTAAACAATTTTCTTTTCTTTCTTTCTTTTTTAAAGAAAGAGGGGACAGTGAGAGAGAGAGAGAGAGAGCAATCTTTAGTTTTTCACATGACTTTCATTCCTGGGACACTTGGTTGTGTATGTGGTGCTGGGGTTCGAACTCACAAACTGGCACATGCCAGGCAAGCACTGTAACCGCTGAGCCACCGCTCCAGCCCCTCTTTCTCTTTTTTTAAAGAGAGAGGGAGAGAGGGAATGGAGCGGTTACGACGCTTGCCCGGCATGTGCGAGTGCACGGGTTTAAACCCCATCACCCATGTACACAACTAAGTGTCAGAGCAACAAAGGCCACGTGAAAAACTCAATAAAAATTGTTTCTCTCTCTCTCTCTCCCTCTCACTGTACTTCTCTTAAAAAAAAAAAAGAAAAAAGAAAAAGATCGAGAGAGTGAGAAAGAGACAGTGAATTTTTATTTATTTTTTCATCTGGTCTTCATTTCTCCCACACTTAGTTGTGTATGTGCTGCTGGGGTTCAACCCGGGTCCTTGGGCATGCTAGGCAAGCGCTTTAACCACTGAGCCAGTGCTCCAACCCCTGAAAGGGAACTTTCATAGGCTGTTTAGTTATAACTTAGCTAATGTTAACTTTGTGAGTCTTCTGAAAATGTTTATCTCCGTTAGATCGTATGGAGTTTAGGGTTGCATTTGGCCACACACTCTGCTGACAGTCTTTTCGACCGTTTTACTCACACTTTGCTTCAGGATTCATTTCACACGTTGAAGAAATGGGTTAAAGAACTGAAAGAACACGGCCCGGAAAACATCGTGATGGCCATTGCTGGGAACAAGTGTGACCTCTCGGATATCAGGTAAGATGCCTTGAAATCTGCTACGCGTGGCTCCTGGCCTCCCTGACAGGGAGGCAGGAAGGTGTGAGGCGTTTGTGCCCAACGTGGTCTTGTTGAACTAGAGTGAAATCAAGGGCAGGTGGTGCAGATCTGACGCTGCTGGGGGAAGAAGGTTCAGCTCCAGTCTGTACACAGCCTGACCCTGGGGACATGTGGGATAGAGGGGTTTGTTATTTTTCTTTTCTTTTTTTTTTTTTTTTTTTTAAGAGAGAGGGACAGTGAGAGAGGAAGAGAAAGAGAGAATCAATTGTATTTAGTTTTTCATGTGGCTTTTGTTGCTCTGAGACTTTGTTGTGTACGGTGGTGCTGGGGTTTGAACCCGTGTACTTGAGCATGCTGGGCAAGCGCCGTAACCACCGAGCCACTGCTCCAGCTCAACCATTTGGATTCTTAACACTTTGCATAAAATCTCAGCGTGTTTTAGTTCTAGATTTTAACCTAAGGGTATGGTCTAATCTATAGAATATCACCTTTATTTTTTTTTGAGAGGCCAGTGAGAGGAAGAGAGAGAGACAGAGAGAATTAATTTTTATGAAGTTTTTGTCACATGGCTTTCGTTGCTCTGACACTTAGTTGTGTACGTGGGTGCTGGGGTTTGAACCCATGTACTTGCACATGCCAGGCAAGCACTGTAACCGCTGAGCCACCAGATGGTCTGGCTCCAGCCCCAGACCATCACTGTTTTGTCCTAAGATCTGAGTCTGGTGCATTTTATAGGAGTATTTTTAAGCAACATCACCCTTGACAGTGGGTCTTGGAACTTCCTTCCCCTGCTGCTTGGTCCATTTTCTGTTGCTATGTCACAGTACCTGAGGCTGGGTATTCTGTAAAGAAAAGAGGCTGATTTAGCTTTTCTGGAGGTTCAATAATATGATACTGTGTCCTGGCAGTGTCTCAGCAGTTGGAGCGCTTGCCTGGCATGTGCAGCAACCCAGGTTCGAACCCCAGCACCGCATACACAACTAAGTGTCAGAGAGACGGAGCCAGATAATAATAAAATTGATTCTTTAAAAAAAAAAAAAAGTCCTCCCTCTTCCATGGGGACACATTCTGCAATCCTCAGTGGGTGAGTGAAGCTGCATGCAGATGGTACCAAACCCCATCCCCACATAGACTGGAGTTTTTCATGTGTACGCACACCTGTGGTAAAGTTGAGTTTACACGTCAGGCACAGCAACTAATAATAGAATGGAACAATTATAATGATACCCTGTAATAAAAGTTATTCAGAACTTACACCTTTTGCTGGCATTTTCCATGGAATATTTCGGAACCCAATCGACTGTGAGTAACTGGGGTCTACTGTCTTGGGCTGCATTTTCTCCATTACCCTGGCTAATTTAATTTCAGGAATTCCACTAGTTGATTTTCATAAGAACAGCTATATCACGCTTCTGGTTTTGCTAATACAAATAGGAACAAACCTGGGTTACATAAGCGATGCAAATGCATATTGCCAAGGTCCATAACTCACGTTTGACAAATTGCTCTGCTTCTTTGGGGTTTCAAAAGCTCTGTATCACGTTGCATATGGTTGGTTTATCATAACAGCCGTAACACCACTTAATCGTTTGTTTCCCTGGCGTTGGACAAATCTGTAAACTCTCGGGCTTAGTTCACATATCCACCGTCTTTGCTATAATCCTGGACCAGCTCCCCGGGCCAACCTTCCCTGCAGAATCGCTTTCCTCCTTGCCGTGGGAGCTGTGGCGGGCAGTCACCGTGCTGGGAGTGGCCTGTCATCTGACCCGACCTCACCCGATGGTGCGGGGGAATCTGAGGACTAGAATTTCAGCAGAAACCATTTCCGGCTGAATGATATTGCTTAGGACTCTTGATTTTGTGGAACTCAAGTCCAGCTGATACCAATTTCAGGGGAGAGGGAACTGCTGGCTGGTCCTGGCACCCACATGGTAAAAGAGGCTGCTCTGTCGTCCCTGTGGTCCAGCGTTAGTCTCCAGAGATGCTGGCCTGGCATTCTCTGTGTCGGATCCTGCGGCCCAGGGTGGGGATCTGAAGTTTCCCACTGTCGCGTGAGAGCGGGGGTTAGTGAGGAGGGGCGGCTCCTTCACCAGGGAAGCACTCCTGCTGGCCTTGCTACCAGCGCCTGGGGACACGCTCACCTGCCGGACAGAGGTCACCCTGTACGCACTGGCACCCGCTCTCCTCCACAGGCACACTTACTGGTGCCCACCGGATCCCTACACACGCCATTTTCAGGATCCCTGACAGACAGCACCCCTGTCTCTCTCCCAACTGTAGATGGACTCAACCTGTGTCCCCATGGGGAGAACCCACGGCCACCCAGCTCCTGCCTCTAGTGGTGATGTCAGGGCCTCTGACATCCAGCCCAGGTTCTCCGCCCTTCCTGCCGATGCCACAGTCATGGGTTAAAGTGCAGGACACACACCTTTCATTAGGCACAAAGCCATTTGAGATGACTCATGAACCAAGGAGACCGCTCCAATTCTCCTTCAACCTCTGATCAGGTCAACTAGAAGGTCTAATTTCTCCTAGTATCTTTGCAAACAATCAATATGCTTTGTTGAAATAGTTTTCAAACCATTCAGTTCATAAAGTTCTAAGTGTACAGTTTGTGAGTTTACCATGTCTGATTTTAGAACCCTCCCATCGCCCAACGAGGAACATCAGGCCTGTTCATTCAGATGCAGGCAGGAGAACTCTGGAACTCTGGGACAGAGCACGGACCACGGAGGACCCCCTTCATCCCATGGCCAGGTGCACCGTAGTAGCCCACGGCAACCAAAACGGTGCATGACTTGTGGGTCATTGAACAGAATGGAAACCTGGAAATAAGCCTACCAGGCTGAGCTCAGGCGACTGACATAGCGGGGGAAATGTGATGGTGGAGGGAAGAGAGACTCTTCCATGCAGTTCTTCAGTAAGTGGACTGTCAGAGGCCAAGAGAAAACAAACGTCTCCCTTAAGAGTCCTGGATTTTAATGCAAACTAGAAAACTTTCTGGAAAAACTCCCAAGAGAAAGTCTTTGGGATCTGAGGCTAGATAAAGAGTTCTTAGACTTGACACCAAAATACACATCTCCATGGGTGCTAGAATTGGAGAGGACTTATGTGTACAACATACATACATACGGCAAAATTATGAGAGAGTTCTGTTTGAATAAAGCTTTGTAAGCACAATGAGCCAAGTGAGTGACCATCCTCAGCACACCCAGTGTACAGAAGAAACACAGGACAGTGTGGCTCAGGGGTAGAGCACTTGCTTAGCGTGTGCGAGGGCCTGGGTTTCATCCTCAGTACTGCAAAACAAGTGAACAGAAAAACCCAGCAGCAATAAAAGCCTCCCAGTTAGGGAATAGGAAGCCCACCGCATAGGCCTCTGCCCAGCATGTGTGTGTCTCCCAGGAGACAGGAACATTCTAGTAAATGAAGGGCCTGTGAACCCACTGGGCCTCTGCTGGATCGCACCTTCCCGTGGCAGGGGAATCAGGCAGTCTGGCCGCTCCATGCCTGCCTGCTGGCATGAATTTTCTGGGGACTTAGTCTCTAAACCTCCCCAGACCTCATTCACAGCTTGACCTTTTCCTCTAATCCCCAAATACTTTGCTCTCCTACAATTCCCAGAAAGCAATATTTTTCATCAGGGGTTGCAGAGGGACCCTGTGTGCGTGTGCGTGCGTATGTGGACATGTGTGTGTAACGGATCCATCCAGCAGGCTCTGCCAGGCCTGTTTTGAGAGTGAGCTGGAACAAGAGTGGAGTGGCCTCTGAACTTGGCTCGACTGTGGGAGGCACCTGAGTGCAGAGGATGCGCCTGCTCAGGGGTCAGTGTGCTTCCTGTCCGTTCATGTTGCAAAGGGTGATGCAGGTGGAGCATCCCCTATCCAAACGCTTGGGACCAGAAGTGGTTTGGATTTCAGATTTTGGAAAATTTGTGTGGACATGAAGAATTATCTTGGGGGTGGGCCCCAAGTCTAAACACATAATTCATGTATGTTTTGTAAACCTTATCCACGTAGCCTGAAGGTACTCGTATACACTGCTTTTGAATTTTCATGGTGTCCAGGTCCTCGGGAAGTGTGGGACTTAGGAGCACTTTGGGTTTGGATTCTCTGATGAGGAGCGCTCAACTGTCTGCCCCCTCCTCAGAGTGACAGCCCCGAGAAGCGTGTAGTCAGGTAAATTCAGGACTTCAACTTGGATTTTAGTTTTCACGTTCCTCATCTTGTTGTTGAGAGATTTTCCTGACTTGAACAGCCCTAAACAAAATCCGTCCCTGCTCGTTGTGAGAGCAACAGGACTGAGGGGCCGTCTTCCTGCATCCCGAGGCGTGGAGTTGGAGTGGACGTAGAAGACTCTCCTGGATGTACAGAGCAGGTGTTCCCAGGATTCCCCTCGCTTCCTCCCTGCTGCTCCCACGCTGCTGCTCACCTGGGAGGGAAGATTTGGCCCTGCTCTCAGGGGCTGAGTGCAGGACCTGGTGGGTTACTTCTGCCCAGCATCAGGATTGCACAGCTAATGACATTTAAGGGACATACCAGCACTGAAAGAAGCCCAGCTGCAGTGCACACGCAGGCCCTGGGGCACCAGTAACCTGCAGAGCCTGGAATGCACAGAAGAAAGAGAGGAGACAGCAGGATTTGCTAGGTGAAGGTGGCCCCAGAAGCTGACACGGGAGCAGGGTGAGGCAGCTTGTGGCTGCAGCTCCTGCCAGGTTTCTGCAGCTCCACAGCAGCAGGCTGGCCTGGAGTCCACAGAGAAAAAGAACCTTCTCAGAAAGTCTGGGGATCCCACAAGAGACTGCACAGCCTTGTCTTGGGCCTGGCAGCAAAGTAGGGCAATTGGGTGTTGAAAGAAAGGGAAAAAAAGAAATAGGTAACCTCGGTCCTGTGGTTTTAGAAGCTTCATTAACTCCGGAATCCATAGGGCACTGGTTAAAACGTTCCAGGACCCAGCTCCAGAGACTGTCACTCAACAGGAAGAGGGAGGCGGGGATTTAGGCCTTCTTAAGTGACCCTTTTACCAGTGTCCAAGGACCAGACGTGGATAGCATTCCCTAGGTGAGGGGAGTCCCTGGGAGAGGAGGAGGTGGTCCCAGCACCTACCCCAGCCCTGTCGGGGGTCTGACTGCAGGTCCTTCAGGCCTGGGGAGAGCTAAAGCAGGCGGACCCCATTGCCCATCACCCCTCATCACCGACGTGGCCCCAGCAGCTCTCCGTCTCTCTTCTGTGGTCTCACATGGATGGCTGTCGGGGGAACGCAGTGTTGGGCTGGTTTGCCTGTGCCACTTCCATGAGAGGGGCAGCAGGTACTTCAGGAAGTGTCTGCTTTAACTGTGAGTGGGCCAGGATCCTCCCGTGTCAGGTTAGAGAATGGACAGCCGCTCCCAACCTGGCCTGTAAGCCACAATGCCCCCTTGCCCTCCGCTCCCAGCCAGGTCATCTCTACCAGCCAACGGGCCTCCACCTGTGGGCTGCACAATGGGTGATCTCTTGGAGAAACTGTTGCTATCCCAGGCCTGTGGGACTCCCACCTTTCATGACCTTTTGGACGCTGGCCTTTGTATGACGGATGTTCCATGGGGCTGTTCCTCAAGCTCAAGGTCATGGGGCACTTTCTGAATTTCCACTCCCGGCTGGCAGCTTTAGGCTGTGAATGGAGGGGTCAAGGAGAAGTGCTGATGGGAGGCGTCAGGCCTGCTGCCTCCGGCTACCCAGTGGCAGCAAGGGAAGACCAGCTGACTGCAGCGACGAACTGGGAACTGAGGTCCTTCTCGGGTGGAGAGTGATGAGCCTGGGTGGCTCTGCAGTTAGTGGCCTCCCTAAAGGCAGCCCAGGAGGCCATCCGACTGTTCGTCTGGACTCCTCCCTTGCGTGAGGAACGGAATCATGGTCTGCAAGATCTTACATCCACGCTGGCGTCTCTGAGGGACCTAAAAGAGAGCCCCTGCCACTGGGGGCTGCTGCTGATGAGTGCAGAATGTTCTTTCTGGAGTGGCTTGGAGCCAAGCCGGGGGCCTCTGAGCAGAGAGGTGAAAATGGGGTTTGAGGCAGAAGGAAATTTATGCCATCAGCCCTGTCATTCAGTCACAAGCACGTTTTGGTGTCTTGTTGCAGCAAAGTGCTACGGGAAGTATAAGAAAAGCATAGAAGGTATTTTTACTAAAGCTAGTTCACTTCTATCTGGGGAGCCAAAAAGTGGGGCAGGGAAGTATCTCGCAGCCACGCGACACTGTACTTAATAAACTTCCGAACGGCATGGTGCAGTCCAGAAAGGACAGGAATTCAGGCAAGTGGAAGTCCGGATTCAACGAGAGTGATGACAAAGGCTGTGGGTGCTGTGTCAGGGGCAGGGTCGAGGTAGGGTCGTGGCACAGCTGCATGATACATCAGAGGTGAGTTCAGGAACGAGTGGAGAAGGAGGAGACTCTGGAAAGGAGGGAGTTTGGAGGGCTTTATGGTGGTGGGGATAAACTCAGGGGTGCTCTATACCTGAGCAACATCCCTAGACCTTTTTATTTTTTTATTTTGAGACCAGGTCTCACTTAGTTGCTGAGGCTGGTTTTGAACTTGCAATCTTCCTGCCTCAGTCTCCCAAGTCTCTGGGATGACAGGTGTGTGCCGCTGTGCTCAGCCGGGGAGAGGCAGCTTTTGGAGTCCTCCTGGAGCAGGGAGTGAGCTTGGCACGTGCGATGGGAGGGGCTGTCGCCCCGCTGGCTGCGTGTCTGGGGATGGTTGGGAAGGGCAGAGGGACTGTGTCTCGAGCACCCTGGGTGCTGGGCAGGAGGGCTCCTTCTCCTCTTCCCCTTTGCTTTTGCTCCCCACCAGGGCACTGTCTTCTTCAGAGCCTGCGGTGGCCTCGGAACCTTATCATGATGCTTCAGGAGGCCCTGCCAGTTAAAGATATGACACCTATCTGCCACCCTCAAGGCAGGCTGGGGACCTGTTCCGGATTCTAGAAATTAGGGTAGCCTGTTCTCACGCAGAGTCCCACAGCGCAATGACCAGGGTCGCAAAGCCACCAGGCAGCGCCTCTGTTGCTTCACATTTTTCAGTAGTGTTGACATTTTTAGCAGATTAAAAGCATATTTGGAAATACATATTTTTTTTTGCTGAGAAATAAATTATTTTTCATATCACTCAAAAATGTATTCCAGTCTTGAGAGTGGGCCAAAAATGGGTCTAGGAGTGTTGTTGTTTTTTTCAGTTGTACAAACCAAATAAAAGAAATTGAGATGCTGGATAATAAAAATCCCATGTATTCCAGATACTAACAACTACAAAGTCAGTGCATGTCACACGTGAGCACGGTCACGGCAGGTGTTGGGTGCACCCGGCACTTTGTGGGAGAGCCCAGGCAGCAGGGCTGTGCTGTCAGGGTGCGAACTTGAAGCTGAGAGAGCCTCCTGCTCCCTGCTGTCCCCTGGTGCTGTGTGGCTGAGCTGTGTCCAGCTGCTGCTATCGGGGTGCAGCGAGGGAGCCTAGGATAGCTGCAGAGACCAGCAGGGCGTCCGCGAGCACTTCTTCTCTGGTATGAAGTATTCCTGAAGAAGGAGCTGCCAAGCACTGATATGCATTTAAAGAACAGCATGGTTGCTGCATATGCTGGCGCACGCCTGTGGCCTCAGAGACTCGGGAGGCTGAGGCAGGAGGATCCAAGTTCAAAGCCATCCTCAGCAACTTAGGGAGACCCTGTCTCAAAATAAAATATAAAAAGGGCTGGGGATGTGGCTCAGTAGTGAAGCACCCCTGGGTTCAATCCCTAGTACAAAAATAAATAATAATAAGCTAAAATTAAAAAAAAATAATAGCATCGTGATAAAATGAGCTCCAGGTGCCTGCACCAGGAACCCTCCTCCCCGCCTCATCCTTTCTCTCCCCCTACAGGTAACACTTGCTGGACGTTGCCATAGTCACCTGATTTCCTTCCGCTTTCACACACACGTCTGCATTTCTGAGCAATAGCTTTCTGAGATGGGCCCGTTTTGAACGTACAGAGGAATCCTGGGTTGGGGTGCTCGTTCTTAGCGTGCTTGCTGGATTCCGCGTGCATTTTGCTGCTGTTTGTGGCTGTGTGCGTGGTCCACCGTTGCGTGCTGTCTCTGCTTCGGTGGGTGCTGTTATACTCCTCGAATGCCCTTGCCCGTGCCTCACTGTGCTGCGTATGAGCCTTGCTCTCGATGCGACACTGAGGGCCACGTCACTGAGTCGTGAGGCGTGCAGGTGCCCGGTTCAGCTGGCGGTGCCAAGTGGGCGCCAGCACCGAGACCTCTGGTACGCAGGATGCCTGACGGCGGTTCAGTTGCGCACGGCCCTCATCTAACGAGGTGGCCAGCTTTCCACGCATCCGCGGGTCGTTTGCGTCTCCTCTGGCCAGAGTGCCTGTTCAGAGCTTCACGAGGTTTTTTGTTGGGTGGTGCACCCTAATCCTATTTATTCTCAGATTTAAGGAAGTATGCATTTGATGCCATTCCCTTGTCAACCGTGCATGTGGGGAATCCGTTCTTCAAAGTCCTGTCGTGTGTTTGTCAGCGTGAGTCCTCGGTGCCTGTATACTGTGAGCTATCGGCTGTCTCTGGGTGGTTTGATATTTCCTGGAAGGGGAGAGAGTCCTATGAAAACCCCTTCCATAGCCCCCGTTCTGTGAGGTGGCCCCCATTAGTCATTGTTCACGGCTTCACAGTTCGGTTTCCCTGTCTTTAAACGCTGACTTTTGTGTGTGCTTCCTCTTGTTCCCTGGATTCGCCAGTTGTCTCTGCTGTGGGTGGGAAAGTCCGTGCTTTGCCACTCACCGGGAATGCCACTCAGGCACCTTGATGGCTGAGCTGGACTTCTCACGTGCTCTGGGATCTTCAAGCAGTGTGCGTTGGTCCCAGGGATGATTCTGTGGGAGCGCATGGTGTGTGAGGGTGTGTGGCGGTTTGGTGGAGCGGGTTTATTTTATTCTTCAGATTACAGTGCAGTACTGTGGTCTTTGTTTTGTTCAAACTGTTGCCTTTTTGCCCATTGCGAGGTCTCTGTCAGCTCCTGCTCACTTGGACGTGTGTCCATCATTTGGGGTTCTGGACACTTCCTTACAAGCTGATGTAATATCATGTTCCATGTTCATCATGTGTGTTTTTGGCCTCAACTCTAAAGTTGGCCATTTCTCAGGAAGTCCTGATTCCTTTTGCTGGAAAGTAGAATTAAAAGCCAAGATCTGGGTGTTGGGTGTGCTCACTGCTACTGGGGTGCTGTTGCTGTCAGCCGTCTTGGTGGACAGAGCCAGGGAATGTGTGTGTGCTAGCTTGAGTGTGCAAAGCCGTCTCTTATTCCTGTGCTTGTCCACCTGTGTCTATGTTAAGGTAAGCACATGCTCACACTCAAGTCTCTGCTACTCCAGAACCGAAGGGCTTGTTCTAACCTTCAGGGGACTTAAAAACTCACTGACTGTGCGTGGACTGGTGCGTGAGTAAGTGCAGAGCCCCTGAGGATTTTGCATCATCTTTTTGTTTTGGTTTGGAGAGCTGAAGGCAACTTCTCTTAGAACCACAGGGGTCTCAGATGGTGCTAGTGGGCAGCTTGTCCCCAGTGCCTGCCGCTAGCTTAGGCAGAGGGCTGAAAGCAGCTGCACCTCACCAGCTCGCTGCCACCCGAGCCATGTGCGTGTGTGTGCAGGAAGGTGCTGGAAGTGACACTCATCCTCACAGGCCACGAGAAGGTGCTCCCCACAAGGAAACTGGCACGCAGCAGTCGAGAAGCTTGTGCTGGGTCCTGTTGCTAAGAAAGAAAGGGGGGCCCAACTTGAAATCCCCGTCCCGCGTTCCGGAGCCTGCAACCTTGACCTTCGTGCTCTCTGGCATCTCCTACGACGTAAAGCACAAACAGCACCCACGACCAAGAATAATCTCCAAGCCACCAGGAGGGACAATGGCAGCTGTTTGATCCTGCTCAGAGGATTTGGAGCTCAGCACTCTTTCCAGCAGTTCTCTGTGGCCTCTTCAGGACCAGTCTGAACTTCTGCCTGAAGGGTCCTTAAGGTGCAAAGGAATGGTCAAGGCCCCCAGGAGAACCCATGTTTTCTGCAGCTGCTTTGGATTCCAAATTCTGATATTTCCATGAGAAATGGCCCGTGTCAGCCTGTAGCCAGGAACCTGACACACCCTGCTTGAACTTGAAACCAGGACTTTGGCCCCAGGTGACTAGCAGCACCAGATACACAGCATTAAGGTGGTGAGGCCCCGTGGGAATAGACATTCTTCCCAGGGCGCCCGTGACAGGTGCTTCAGCTAGAAGGGCTCAGATCATTGAAATGGGTCACTGTCCACTCACCGCTGCTGTGAAGGTGGCAATCATTCTTCACCCTTCTAAAGAAAATCATTTCGTTCTCATTCCACCTGACAGGTAAACCAATCCATGTCCATAAGAACTGCATTTTTACATGCTAGAAATCACCAGATTTGCCTTGGGAAAAAGCTCACGTGCATTGTTCCTTCACTCTTCTCCCTGTAAAATGGGACCTAAGCAGTGGATATTTTATTATGTCCTATGTAGAGTTGACCTGACACCGATGTCCCAACTCTTGGCTTCATGGTGTCAAGAGACTGCAGAACCTTCCGGCTCAAGTTTTACAGTCCCCTCCCTGCAGGGTCACCCTCAGGCTTTAGGCTGCATGGGCAGCGGGTGCAGAGCTGTTGAAATGCAGGTTTGCAGGGTTGCCCAGGAGGTATCTGGTTCTGCGGGTCTGGGGCACAGGAATCTTTATGCCTTGCCAGCCCCAAATACCCTCTGGCCCAGCTGGGCTGTGAACTTGGCTTGAGGAACGAGGCCCTAAAGATTCTGGGCCTTGTTTTCAAGGGAATTTCCTTAATTGCTAGCTGGATTAGGAAAATCAAGATTATTCTCTGAACACCTGTTAGAATAGAGTTTCTGCTCTTTACATATATACAAACCAATTTTTTAAAAAGGAGAAGTTAAGCCCTTCATTATAATACTAATGCAAATTTATAAACCCAATGATCAATTTTTTGGCATGTATGTGATTTAAAATTATTTTGAAGATTTATAAATCTTAGGAATGAACCTAGCAAGAAATGAGCCAGACCTCCATGGATAACACTTTGCATCTCTACAGTAGGACATAAAAGAAGACTTCAATGAACAATGTGTAATTCTTCCTTGGCTAGGAAGATGGCATATTCTAAAAATGTTAATTTGCTCAAAATAAATCTGTGAATCCACTAAGATATCTATCCAATAAGGAAAATAAACTTTGTAAAAGTTTTTTTAATAGAATGATTCTAAAATTCTTATAGAAAAACAAACAGGCAAAAATAGTATTGATGGGGAACGAACCCATCAGATTCAGTAATAAAGTAATCAAAAGTGCTGCATAGGGGCTGGAGCCGTGGCTCAGCAGTTACGGCGCTTGCCTGGCATGCGCGAGTACGCGGGTTCAAACCCCAGCACCATGTACAGAATGAAGTGTCTGAGCAATGAAAGTCCATGAAAAACTAAATAAAAATGATTCTCTCTCTCTCTCTCTCTCACTGTCCCTCTCTCTTTTAAAAAGAACAAAAAAGTGCTGCATAGAAGGACCCATGAGCAGCCTAGGGGACCAGGAAATAGGGAGAAAGATACTGGGATTGAGCCTATGAGAAAGGTGATATTTAAAATCAGTGAAAAAAGTGAGTAATTCAGTAAATAATGTTGGGATAATTAGCTAGTCACAAACAAAAAATAAGAGAAGATAAATTTAAGATGGAGCAAAGATTCAGATGTAAAATAATGAAACCACAAAAGTTAGAGAAACAGGTGAATAGGAAGACTAATATTGGAAGGGGATGAACTGCGTGATCATGGTCACAAACCCAGAGCTACAGAAGCCATGGAGGAAAAATGATGAAGTCCGTGTGCAAACCTCTGCGTGGTGAAAGATGGCACACGCAAGCTCCGAAGACAAAGGACAAGCTGAAAGAATGTGGAAAGCATCAGACAGGAGGCTCACTCTGCCCACAACACTTACAGTGCAATCAGGAAGACATCTCGGATGCCACCAAGACCAGAGCAGGCAGGGACCTGCACAGGGAAGTCCAGAACGCAGCTCCACCCCAGGAACGCAGCTGGGATGAGGTTCGGATTCCTTTCAGGAAGAAAAGACTGTGGAACACAATGCTGTGACCTGCTGGGGTGGTTGATGGAAGCCAGTGTGCTGGCATTTTGTCTGGCAGCTTGTACCCCTGTGGGTCTGAGGGATAAGGACCAAGATTGAGCCCCACTGGGCTGTAAAATGGAGGGTGACTCGGGCGAACCCCAGAGTGCCTTCAGGATTTCTTCCACTTGCATTGCTGACTCCGTCTTTGGCATCCTGTAAGAGAACAGTGCGTGCCAGCGTGGTTGCTGACTCAGCTTTGTCAAGATTTATTTAAGAAAATGCTGATTCAGGGCTTCCCATGCCAGTCTGGCGTTACCACAAGGATTTTATAGCTTCGGCTCACTTGAAGTTGCCCTGGATTGTTCACCCTGTCGTGGGAGGAATGGTGAGTGGGGCCTTGGGGGTGTGGGGGTTGAGGGTGCTCCCTAGGGGAGGTGACTGTGCATGAGCGAGCGGCACAGGGTGCCTGGGCCTGTCTGCTGCCCCACACCAGGCTCTTACCTAGGTCGCCTGACCTCCCACTGGGGTTTGGACCTCGTGCTTCAGGTGGATGGTGTGGAGGGCACTCAGTGGGCCTGAGGTTTCCCAATTGGCCCTGGGGGACACGGTCTTATTCCACTTTAACCCAGAGGACTGATGCCCCTGCTTTGCAGGCAGGACTGCAGGAGCCCTTCCTAGGTAGCCAGCTTCCTTCCTCCCTGCCTGGCCCTGCTCTTAGATTGTGTGGCTGCATGCTGCAGGTGACACCCATGAATAGCACAAGGACCTCCATGGGCAGCACAGGCCTAACATTCTAGAGGCCCCAAGAATGTTGTGTGCTGGTCTCCTTGATGCTGAGGAGCCTCTGAGTGCAGGTGAGCTCAGGGCCTGCACCTGTGCCCTAGAGACACCACTGCACTTGGCTGAACACGGCCGATTGCAGCCGAGCTGGGGCTGCCAGGAGCCTCCCCGCTGGTGCTTGCACCCTGAGCCTCCCTCCTGGCCACTTGGAGGGCAGGTGACTCTGCACCCCCGGGACTTTTCCATTTGCTGTTCTCAGCACTGACCACACTTCTCATCAAGTGTGCATGCCCCTCCACTGCCCCCCTGATTCGGGTGACTTGTCACCATTTGCTAGTGGGTCCTGGTTGCCTTAGCTGCTATGAGGATCTAGAGCACCACAAGCTGTGGTCCTGGCCTGTAGATGTGCCAGCCTGCGTGGGGACACAGTTTCAACAGGACAGTGGTACATGACACCTACCGTATACCCACAGCACTATGCTTGGGCTGTTAAGGAACAGAGGGCCCAACAGTGACTCCCAGTCCTGCACATCCCCTAAGGCCCAAGAGGGACCCTGGCCCCAGTTCTGAAGCCCATCCTTCACCCTGCAGCCAGCCTGTCTGGGGCTGGCTGGCCCCTGCCACTCAGATGGGGGGAAAGCGTGATCTCAGATGGGCAGGAAAGAATCCCTGAGGGTGCAGACAGATAAGGGTCGTGCAGAATGTGATCAACTCTGGAAAGAGGGTGAGAGTGAACTGATCCTACTTCCCAGCTAGTCGTGGTGAGTCTTCTTGGTGTAGAAAAGCTGAAAACAGACTTTAACATCAAAATTCACTAGCTGTGGTCCTACCCTGACTGACCTGGTTTCAGTTGACCTGGTTCAGTGCCCAACACGATGACCAACATGAAGCAGATATTCCAATATTGGTTGAAAAAGTGACCAAGAGTCAGTGGACACCATAGTCCCACGCAGTGACAATTACAGAAGGCTGGTGGTGTGGCTCCCAGCCTTGGGGCCTCCCAGCATGCAACTGGAGGAGTTCTCCCCTGCTCACTCTTCCACAGTAATTCTCCCCACTTCCAGGTGCTTCTTTGGACTGCAGTCACGCATTCTTTCCAGCACCCAGTGCCCTGCCTTTGACTCGGTTCCAACACTGACTGCCCAGGGTTAGTACAGACCTCACAAGCTGAAGGCCCAGGACCACAAGGCGGCCCCTGTTTCCAACTTGAGCTGCGAGCCCTGGAGTTCCCACAATACCCACACTTCTGTCCAGCAGACCACAAATGTGAGCGCTCTGGGACCTCTGTCTCGGGTCCACAGCAGCTTCCTCTCATTGAAAGATGGAGGATTTTTATTTAAATCATTCAAGTGGCTGGTGTTCATGTCCTAACCCCTTTTCAGGAATTGCTTTTGAAGGGTGAAGGTCCGGATATGCCCTACCGCATTGTCAGTGCAGCCAGTTTCTTCCAAATTGTCGAATCATGTCACCTGCTTCCTCTGGTTTATAGAAGGTGATGCAGTTGTCTTATGTTTCCCCGGGGGGGGATGTTCTAGGACCCCCTCTGGTCCCCAAAGTCTGTGGGTGCTCAAGTCCCTCATATTTGCAAAGAACCTACGCTTATCCTCGCGCGTGCGCTGAGCCTTCTCTAGATCTTTGCCTTGCGCAGCGTGAATGCCCTGTGAGCTGCTGCTCTACTGCATCACTTGGGGAATAATGTCAGGGAAAAACCTGTATATGTTCAATGCAGGCACGATTTCATTTTGGATGTTCGGGATCTGCTGCTGCTTGAATTTGTGGGGAGATGATGACTATGTGAAATGACCCATAAGCTGTGTGTGTGCACGCACACTAACGCGTGTGAATACTGAGTCATGTAATGAAAAAACAAATTGGAACCAGCCCGTCTTTGAAGTTTGTGCTGCTGCCGTAGAATGCCACAGACGTTTACAGAAGCCTGTTGGCTCACAGATGCCCATTCCACACCTGGGCACCAGCGGGTCTGGCCATTCTAGTTCCAAAATGTGTCTGGATCGGGGCGGGGCGGGGGCTGGAGTGGTGGCTCGGCAGTTACAGCGCTTGCCTGGCATGCATGAAGACATGGGTTCAAACCCCAGCACCACATACACAACGAAATGTTGGAGCAATGAAAGCCACATGAAAAACTAGATAAAATTGATTCTGTCTCTCTTACTGTCCCTCTCTCTCTTTAAAAAAAATTAACAGTAAAAATAAAAATGATGCCTGGATGCTTTGTCCCCATAGAGACAAGCAGAAGGTCTAAGAGACAAAGAGGACCCAAACTCACCCTTTTACAGTGGCATTAATCCTACTAGTCAGGGTGGAGCCCCCGGCCTGATCTCTTGAGTTGCCACCTCTTGATACCATTATAGTGGCAACTTAGCGTGAGTTTTGAAGGGGATAGACATTCAAACCACAGCGCAGCCCTGGCTCCGGAGGGGATGCACATGCCTCACTCCTAGCTGTTTCCCCGCCCTGCAATCTGTCCTGCTGGGGACATGGAGTGCTGGTCTGCCTCCACCATTGCGAGACCCTGCCCTCCACACGTACTGACTGATTGTTATTCTATAGGAAAATCCAGGAGCTGTTTTCACTTGAGCTGTGCGTTTGTCTCTTGGGGTTTCCTGTGTTTTACAAGCAAGCGTTCATTTCTCTCTGGGCTTGCCCTCTTCCAGGGAGGTTCCCCTGAAGGATGCTAAGGAATACGCAGAATCCATAGGTGCTATCGTGGTCGAGACAAGTGCGAAGAACGCTATTAACATCGAGGAGCTCTTTCAAGGAATCAGTAAGTACCTGCAACTGTTCAGCCGACCTTGCGCTTCCGTGCTGAAGGGAGTCAGAGGATAAAACCGCAGAGCTCTGAGGCAGAACTCTGCTCTGCGCGAACGAAGTCCACTGCTGGGCACCTGTTGTTAGCCTCATACCCGCCTCCGTGCCTCCCTGTTCCGTTTCCACAATTCTGCGTTTTCACCTGCTCCTCTACGCTTTGTGAATGAAAAGGAAGTAATCCTAGTTCAAAACTAAAATGCACATTAATTCAAAGTTATGCCTTCTATGGCATTTTACGTTGACATGTTTAGAGGAAGAGAGATGAGACAGAATGGTGACGTCTAGAGGTTCCAGTCACCCGCTAAATCCACGCACGTTGGTGAACAAGATGAAGGGATCTTCTAGTCCTTTCTTTTGCCTGATGATGTCTCCATCCCCTGTGACCTGAAATTGTGAACTGAGCAGAGGTTGCTTTGTGAAGACTTTCTAATGCTGGTTCCTAGAGGTGGTGGCCCCTGTTGATACCCAGTTCTGGGTTGTGTCACACTTGGTTAGCTTTGTGGTGGCTTCCCAGGGATAACCCTACAGGTAGCTGTTTCCCAGCTGATGTTCTCATTCGCAGGTCTGTCTGCTGTTGCAGATTTGCCTTCATAAACTCTCTGGTCCCCCCCCACACCCGGGTTTGGCTCCAGCTCCTGGCACAGATGTGCCTGCCGGCAGACGGATAGTGATGCTGGGCTCTGGGCTCCTGCCCTGGGGAAGATGGCCACTTGCTTGGGGAAATGTTGGCACTGCAAGTCTTGGGTACCTGCCTTAGGAAAAGCGGGGCCCTGAACGGTCAGCAGCTGGTCCCAAACACCTTGGTGCCAGGCGGTTACTGAAGGGAAGCCAGGCCTCCCCTCAGAGGCCTGGCTAAGGCGGAGGGGCCCTTGCCTACTGAACAGATGATTCCCTTTTACTGCTCTGGGTCCATTACTTTAGCCTCTGAGAACCCACAGCAGGGAAGCTCCCGTTGTTCACTAGGTTGGCTTGACAGAGCTCACTGGAAGTGGGGACGCTGTGCTGAAGGGTGCAGAAGGGTGCCCCAGCGTCCCCCGCCTCCCTCCCTCCCTCAGAAGGAGTGCCATTATTGCACTCTCAGCGGGGAGGCGTCTTTGCAGGTGGTTGATCCGCAAGCTCAAACTCTAGTGTGCTGTGACTGTCATGTGCTGGAAACTCCTGGTGGGCAGTGGGAGCTGGTGCTCTCTGCACTTGGGACCCTGTGGGCGACATCTAAGTTTCCCCCAGAGCAGAGTGCTCCCTGTCTGGGGGCCTTGGGCTTCTCTGAGGTGTCAGCCATTAAACCTTTTTCTTCTCCAGGCGGTTTCACTTATGGCCGGCAGCTGGTACGCCTGCGCCTCTCGTTTGCACAGCTCTTACCTTGGGCAGAGCCAGTTCCCCAGTGTGAGCTCTCAGGCTCCGAGGGCAGACAGCAGGGTGCAGGCAAGGAGGCTCAACTTCACCCTCAGATCTCTGAAGGAGCTAGGAACTTTCTGAGATTTGTGAAAATCATTACTAACATAAAAATTAAACGAGGACCTCAAAGAGAACAGGCCTCAGCAGCAAGTGTTAACATCTGAATTTGGAAGAATGTTCAATGTGATTCAGCCAGTGCCCAGCCCTTCCCATGTGTGAAGTCTGTGGCTCACAGTGATGGAGACTGCATAATTAATCCCTGAGGCCCTGGTGGTCTGCTGCATTGAGGAAAACACAAGTGTTTTGCTTAAAGCGATGGGTAATTATGGCTTCAGAGTGATTGATTCCTATTTGAGCCATGGAATACCTATATCACCCTATCGTCTGTATCAAATAAGCAGTTGCTTGCTTCTGTGTTATTAGACATTAATTATAATGTCCTTACCAGACAGCTTGCAAATTCATAGTCCATGGTAGGATCTATCCACCCATCCATCTGTTTCTCCACCTCGCTACCTGTCCATCTGTCTGTTTCCCTCTGTCCATTCATTCATTCATCTCTATCCATCTCTACCTGTTCATCTGTTTATCAATCCATCTATCCATCTATATCTGTCTATCCTCTCTACCCATCTGTCTGTCTGCCCATCTATTTCCATCCCTATCTCTGTCCATCTTTCTGTCAATCTATATCTATCCATCTATCTTTTTTTTTAAGAAAGAAGGACAGAGAGAGAGAGAGAGAGAGAGAATCAATTTTATTTAGTTTTTCAGGTGACTTTTGTTGCTCCAACACTTTGTCGTGTGCGTGGTGCTGGGGTTTGAACTCGCGTACTCGCGCATGCTAGGCAAGTGCCGTAACTGCTGAGCCACCACTCCAGCCCCCTATCCATCTATCTTTATTCATCTGTTTCTCTACCTACCTATCCCTCTATCTCTATTTCTGTCTATTCATCCGTTTCTATCCATCCATTTCTAGCCATTTCTAACTCTCCATTTATCTCTGTTCATCTGTATCCATCCGTTTTGATATATCTGCCTGTATACCTCTATCTCCATCCATGCATCTGTCTATTCATTTCTATCTTTATCTACCCATCCATTTCTGTGTATCTCTATCTATCTGCTTATCTCTATCCCTGTCTCTATCCATCTTTATCCATCTGTCTGTCCCTTCCCTGTCCATCTTTCTATTCATCTGACTGTCCATCCATCTCCATCTGTCTGTCCATCTATTTCTATTCCTTTTTTTATCCATCTAGCTGTTTGCCTCTTATCCATCTGTCCATCTCTCTCTGTAGTCCTCTGTCTCTATCTATCCATCTGTCTTTATCCACTCCTTTCTCTCTCCCTCAACCCCCTCCATCCCCACCTGCCTCCCTGTCCTTGTAAGTTCCAGAGCCTTCCACCTGCCTCTCTACTCCTTCCCGTGAATTTCTTCACAGTGGGTTTTGTAGCCCAGTTACAGGCTGATCTAAAACAGTCGCAAGTGCACCTGAATGTACCGCAGCAGACTTTTCATTTATTTATTTTCCTTCTCCCTGTTTCTGCGGTATGACATGTTCTCCTCCCTGCACTTAAAACAGAACTAGATATTGCTGACACCCGTGCTCCCCAAAGCAATGTTCCAGAGAGACAACTCTGCCTGGGAGAAAGGATGCCATAAAGATCAAGAACAAGAACTGACAAGGAAAGCTCCGTAAGAGTTCAGCTCAAACAAAGTTAATTCATGGTGGCTTGGATGAGGAGACAAACGCTTCCTTTATTTTCCCAGAATGTTCATGAACCAGAAAGGAGACAGTCGTGCATTCTGAGCATGGGCTCGTACGTTTTCTTCCTGAATGTTGTTTACCAGAGATCGTATCTTC
The DNA here is from genome assembly GCA_004027875.1 of Aplodontia rufa. Lineage (NCBI taxonomy): Eukaryota > Metazoa > Chordata > Mammalia > Rodentia > Aplodontiidae > Aplodontia > Aplodontia rufa. The sequence continues at coordinate 29,564 of PVKS010018270.1, forward strand.
CTGAAGACCGAAGCTGCCACAGAAGAGTCCAGTGCTCCTGGGCTCCCAAGACACGCAGTGGGGTTTGTCCCCGTCCTGCACCTGCTCTGGCTGGGCTCTTCCCCACCTTCCCAGACCCGCTGGACCTTCGTGGGGCCAGTTCTACCTGAGTAGTTCCATCCAGGCCTTCTTTAGTCTCCTTTCTTAGGCACATTAAAGGTTTCCTCTATGAGTTAAACATAAAAAGAAGAATTCTTGACAGGAAAACAACGCACACTTGAATCTTTGAATTGGTATATGATGAATATTCTGGGCTGTTTGTGTTAAAAACCAGATTCCTGGTGGCCTCTGCTAGGACCCTCTTTATCTGCCTCCCAGTGTCAGAGCTTGAAGGACGTGAAAACATCAGCAGGTGGGGACCTGTTCCTAGGGGACATTGCTCACAGCAGACCTGTGCTGAATGCTGCCCCCTCTCCCTGCAGACCCTCCTTCCCTCCGGTCCAGCTCAGTCCTTCCTTCTTGGGGCATCTTGTCTGCCTGACTCCAGGTGACAGCATCTGTCCTCACTGTTCAGTTCGTCACTTTCCAGGACCCTGCGAGTGCTGTGGGTTTTCGTGTGCATTTATGTACACATTCTTCTAGGGAAGTGTGAGCTCTCTGGCAGCAGGAGGTTTTGAATTTCACCTTCTCCGAGGAGCTGGAACTTGTAAATAGCGCAGAGCTCAACTTGGGGTTTTGAATCTGAATCTCATGCTTAGAATGTCCCAGAAGATGATGTGTCAATGAGTTCCCTAGATCAAGCGAAATGTAGACTTAAGGTTGAGTAACTCCAGCAAATTTGGCTGGCTTAGTTTCTCTTGATTTATATATTCAACAAATGTATAGAGCGCTCCTCTGCATTGGATGCCCTGCCAGGCCCTGAACGAAAGCACTGAAGGTTAAGCGGGAAAGGTGGGCTGTGGAAGCCAGGTGTGTGTGATCACACGTCGCAACACGTACTGATGAGCCAAAGAGCAGGGACGAGTGAGGGCAGACGGGTGGGCAGAGCTCAAGAAGAGTCTCCGGGCAGAGTGGCCAACAGGAGCCACGTCCCCCAGGCGGGCAATGGTGAGGTGAGGCTGGAGGGCTGGAAGGTGCGTCTTATAATGGGAAAGGAGTGAGCTTCTGAAGGCACTGGGAAGCCCCTCTTGTATGTAAAGCAGGGATGTGGCAGGAGCAATTTATGTGTATGGAAGATTACACCTTGGCGGGAAAGTGGGAGAGGCTGACCCCATTGGGAGGCAACTGGGGGATCTAGGCAGCTGGGAGTTGTAAAGAAGTGGGTTGGAGTTCAGAAATTTTCTGAAAGAACCAAGAACACTGGGAAGCCAGTTGGAGATGGGATCCTAGGACCAGGAGGGCCAAGACTCACCCTGGGGTTGTGTTTCTTGCATGGGGAGATCGGCACAGAGACGTGTTCTTGGGTGGGGAGGGGGAGGCTAGGTTTACTTGTGGACTGGTAGACAGGGCTCTGGATTAGAGCCACCCAGTAATTTACTTCTTTACCCTGAGTATGTGTATTTTAATTCTCCCTGAGGGCAGAGCAAGGTGGAACTGCAGGCCCAGCAGAAGATGTCAGGGTTGGGATGGGAGTGTCCAGCTCTGGGCCTTTGTGCTCTCTAATTTCCATGGTGATTATGGAGAAGGCCAAGAAAAGCGCCCTCCTGAGAACTGCACTTGGAGATGCTGGGGAACGGTGACTAGGAGCTTGGGCATTTTACGTGTTAGTTTGAGAACAGGTTAAAAAAAAAGAAAAGAAAAGAAAAAACACTTGTTTTTTAATAAATACAATTAGAGAAGTTGTGTTTGTTTAGAAAAATTCAAATAGGGCTTAATATGCAAGAGGAGAAGGCGAGACTTGTGTGAGCAGTGGACCTGTCGTCTTGTCTAGTCATGCGTTGCCTACTTTAATACTTTGAATCCACAGGATGTTTAAAATTCCCTAGTGGTTCAGAGCACATTTGAGACCTTTTCTTTTTTGCTAAGTAGCACTTCATCGTGTACATAAACCACACCTTACTACCCCATTCGCCTAGTACCTGAGTTCCTTTCTGGAGTGGGCGGTAACCAGTTCTTGCCCGTCTCCATGGAGGGTGAATACCTGGAGCCAAAGGCCAGCTGGGCTGCCAGACTGCTCCAGTGCTGTCCCCATTGTCCATCAGTGTCACCAGGTGCAAACACTGTAGTCACTGAACACCCTTGCCAACCCTCAGGCTGACAAAGGACCCCAGGGGATTCCTGGTGCAGAGGATCTGTTCTCTGTGACATTGTAATGCCCTTACGCATTTATCAAAACCCACAGCGTGAACAACACAAAGAGAGCCCCCGTGTAAAGCGGGGTTTAGTTAACAGCAGTGTGGCAACGTGGACTGACGAATGCCCCATGGCAATGCAAGATGGTAGGAGCTGGAGGAGCTGGGGATGGGGGTGGTATGTGTGAACTCTTCTCAATTTATTTTGTGAACCAAAGATTGCTAAAAACAAACAAACAAACAAAGGTGTATATCAGGGAAGGGAAGAAGAAAGGAAGGGAGGGAGGGGGAAGACACCTTGGAGCTGATTCTAAGGCAGCCGCTGCCCCGCCAGTGGGCCATGCCCCCCACGGAGCCTGTGGCGACTCGCCCTTATTCCTCCTGTCAGAAGGACAGCCAGTCCTTTACCTCCTGAACCTTTATTTCAGTGTTTGGTCCAGCCTTGACCTCCCCTTTCCTGTCGGGGTCACTTGTGGCTAGGTGTCCCCCTGCAGCTTCCCTCTGATTCTTTCTTCCTCCCTCCCCCTGCTCTCTTCCCAATGCTCTTGAATCCTGGCCTGGACTTTCTCCAGGGCTCCTGACCAAATACGCTTCCTGTCTCCCTACCCATTCTGGCCCTTTAGGGGACATCCAGACCCTTCATCCCGATGACCAGGTTTTTTCCTAGTTCTAGTCTTCTTTATGGTGACCGGAGGACAGGTCTGCAGGACTGCAGGGAGTGACCCCACGTTCTGAATGGTAGCGTGGTGACCCATGACTGAGAGCCTCTGCAGTGTCCAGAGGCCTCCTTTCTAAATCGACAGGTGTGGGGTCACTGCTGGGTTTCTGAGTGATTCAGAGATCAGAATCAAGAATGGAAGCCATACGGCAAGTGCCGGCACAGCGAGCACCAAATGAGAGGGCCGAGCCAGTCGACCTGGGGCTGGAGGAAGGGACAGCACGGGAACCGAGGGAGGACGCTGGGCCATCGCAGGACAGAACGTAGCTCCCACCGGGCCGTGTGCAAGCGCACAAGCCGCGGTTGAGCCACGATGCGATTCTAGGCTTGGAATTTGATTTTACGTACTGCATTCATTCCTGAGGATGCTTTTACAAAACCTGCTTCTTCTTTAGACTCTCAACAGCTAGAAAACTCAGCTTCAAAAAGGAGTTATTGTAGCCTCTCCCCAGCAGAATCTTACACAACCCAAACCGTATTAAAGCAAGCACTGGGTTTATGTTCGGGAGCAGCTTGTGATGGAGGCTGTGCACGGGGAGGACGCTCTGTCCAACAGGAAGTCTCCACACGGGGCTCGGAGCCTTTTCGGATGTTTGTGCGCTCGGGCCCTGCTGAGCGCCCCTGAGTGGGCAGCATTCCCAGGGCTCGCCTTGGTGGGATGCTGTGGGCTCTCCGGGGCATGTCTGTTAGTCACTCGCCCTTGCGGCGCTGAGGCCACAGCAGCTTGGCTCTTTGCTGGCAGCTCCTTGGGGCCTCCTCTTCTTCAGGGTGCTGGCCTCTGTCGCTGCTGGCTCTCAGTCCTGCCCGGGAGAGGAAGCGCTTCCTTTCTGCTCGCTCTGTTTGAAGTCAGAATGTGTCTGACTCATCTCAGGCCAGTGGTGTACAGGACAGCAGGGCAGGTCCCCGTCCTACCAGCTGAACCCTGAGGACGACCTTGAGCCTGGCCACCCACGCAGAGACCAGGGCAGAGACCAGGGCAGAGACCAGGGCCCGAGCCCTGCACTGTCACTTCCTCCACACCGCTGTGGTGCTGTCCTTGCTTTCTCCTGCTCTTGCCACGGGGCGGGGAAGGAAGGCTCAGGGAGTTGGAATATCTGGTCCAGGTTTACTTACTGGAACGCCGACACCCAAAATTCTTTCTACCCCCGGAGAAAATCCAAGTCTCAGGAAACCACCGTTTCCTTGAGGCACATGGGGGTCCTTGTCCACAGTGTTAGTCACTCCTGTCAACCACGATCTGAAAACATGAAATGGAAAATGCTAAAGCAATTCGGAATTTGTAATAGCCTTTAATGCAGTGTGTGGTTATAATTATTCTGATTATTCATTATCATGGGTGGTGTCTTGCTGTGCGTCATTTATAATCAGATCTCATCATAGGTATGCAAAAACACAGTATACACCTTTTGCTGTTGTTTCTTTGGTGGTGCTGGGGATGGGAGCCAGGATGCGCGTGTGCCAGCAAGTGCTCCACCACAGAGCCCTGGCAGGGAGCGGAGCCTCTGGAGACGCCACACCTGAGCTGCTCACCTGGGGAAAGAGGGACGGGCCAGGAAGGCAGCTGGCCTCCCTGGCGTCCCGGTGGCCTCTGTACCCTGGGTTTGTACCCGTACCCTGCCACCTTAGTGACTATCTCACATGTGTGGTTTTTCTGTTTGGGGTACTTTTCGCAGAACAAAAGCTGTGAAACAGGGTTGGGGATTTAGCTCAGTGGCAGAGCGCTTGCCTAACACACACAAGGTCCCGAGTTCGGTCCTCAGCCCTGGAAAAAAAATAAACAAATAAAAGCTGTGAAATGTGGGATGGGAGTCCTGTGGAGTGGGTGTCATGAGGGCTCAAGGCTGCTGCTCTTTGCCAGCATTCCTGGCAGCATGATGGGAACGTGGGGTATTAGATCTGATGTCACAGGCACTAAAATCTCAGCTCCTCACAGTGATCAGCCAACGGCTCCTGTCTTTCATGTTAACAAGGGCGACGGCTCAAACCAACCACAGTTACAGTTTCATCCAACCGTCTTTCTCTGGAGGACCCTCGAGAGCGCTGGTGGAGCTCAGGCGGGGAGGCCCCAGTCGGGCCCCCGGGAAGAGCTGAACACATCCTCAGAGTGCACTGGGCCGTGGGGACCGCTCCTCACTCGGGGTTGACAAGGCAGATCTTTCCTTTCCACTGTGACTGATAACCTGCAGAAGAGTGGATCAGGACTGAGCTGAGCCTGGCCCGAAGGTGCTGCCTTGGTGGCCATGTGAGGTGGTGGGAGCCGCAGGAGCAGAAGTTAGGGCAGGTGTGCCGTCTGCTCTAGCCAGCTGAAGAGCTGTGGCGTTAACGGAAATGCGGAGGACCTTGACCCATGACCCTCGACGTCGGTGCCACCCTGTCTACCTGCTGCGCCAGAGCCTCCGCAGTCAGTTCCTTGTGCGGGTTCCTCTGCTGGCCCGGCTCTGTAGATGGCCCTTAGGGACACCTGTTTGCATGAACACACTGCGGGCCCTTTTCCTTTACACATCCAATTACCGGTTACTTAGTCAACAAATACTGTCTGAAGCGCTTTTTCAAAATCCTCCTTTTAGGGCTAGCGATTTGTGCTTTTTTCTGGGGTGATAGAAAAATGGACGAGAGAGTGAACGAGACACAAAGGGAAGAACATGGGCTTCGGCATCCTTGAGAAAACCAAGACGTAGGTTATAGTCAAAGAGTCACCTGCACCGCTTCTCCCTGATGTGAGCTCCACAGACGATCTGGGCTCACGAGTGGCCATCACACACCCTCACGGCTTCAGGCTTCGGTGAAGACAGCATCTGGGGAAACCTCAGACAGCTCTGCGGTTGTCCTGAGGGGGTTATTTCAAGGTTCTATTGCCATTAAAATACAAAAATCCGGGGCTGGAGCGGTGGCTCAGTGGTTTCAGTGCTTGCTTCGCATCCATAGGGACGTGGGTTCAAACCCCAGCACCACATACACAACAAAGGCTAAATGAAAAACTAAATAAAATTGATTCTGTCTTTCTCTCACTCTGTCACTGTCCCTCTGTCTCTTTGGGGAGAAAAATGCCACTTTAAAAAAAAAAGTAGGTTTTTTTGAGACAAAATTCACATGCCATACATGTCAGGGGCACAATCCAGAGGTTTGTGAATGCTCACGGGTGTGTGGGCAGCACGGTCCACCTTGATCACAGTCCTTGTCTTAAAGAAGCCCACGCCCTTTGGCTCTCACCTCCCTGCCCCTTCCCTTGCCTGTCTGCTTTTTACTTTGCGTTCGTTTCTAACCTAAGTGAACATAAGATTGCTGTCTGTGAGTTTGAAACACTGTTTCCTGAGACCGGTCCCTAGGTGGTCATCTAGATGCACGGCAGGATGAGGGTGAGGAGCTAATGTTAATAAGTGGGATTGCTGGGAAGCTTGCGATGCCCAGTTGGTTTCTATTTCAAGAGGTAGAAAAGACAGATGAGCACTTCCTGTTCCTGTTGAAGTCAGGTTGTAACAGCGAGCAGGCTGGCGGGAGAGCTGGGGAGGCGGGGTGCCTGATGGGCAGAGCGGGTGGCGGGCCCTCCCGCTCCCAGGACGCCTGCCTGGTCAGAAGGAACCAGAGAGGGGACAGGGCAGGGGAGGGCGCCGAGTCTGCTGACCGGGAATGGTGAGCTCACCCTTGGCTGTTGTGTTCCAGGTCGCCAGATCCCACCCCTAGACCCCCATGAGAACGGAAGCAGTGGAACCATCAAGGTCTTGAAGCCACTCTCGCCGGCCGGCCGGAGGTGCTGCTGACCAGGGGGCCACAGCCCATGGTGCACAAAGAAGCTGGGGCCGTGTGCCATGCCCTGCCCTGCCGAAGGATCCCTCTCTCCAGGATTGGCACTGCAGCTGAGAATCAAGCCCACAGCCTTGGCATCCTAGAACACATGCAGGGAGCAGGGCAGGAAACAGCCCTGAAAAGGACTTTAGAAAACCCTGCAAAAACCCAGCCCACCACCACGTGGCCTTTGGTGCAAAACGCACACAGGAGGGACTGTACTTATTAGGTTATAGGTATGGTTGCCTTTTTGTTAGTAGCATTAGAAAAGTGCTAAATTTGTGCACAAGTCTTAAAGTCCTGTTATCAGATTTCCTGTGCCAGCCAGCCAGAGACCAGGGACTTCTCCAGGGTCCTTGCGTTCGTGCCCCACCCGGCCTTCACTGAAGGCAGCTTGAGCTTAGAAGGTTAGGTGTTCGCTGGCTGTAGAAGTCAGCTGTATTTATTAGTTTTCAGAAGGAAACCAGAGAAGTGTAACTGGGCCAGCATTGAAAACAAGACTGATCTACTATCAAAGAAAGAGGTACTAGCGACCGTCATCGACCTCTCTTAACTTAATTGATGAACATTTTCCTAAGTTTTGGTCATACATAAATAAACAAAGTCAGACCAAAACTTCACATATGATTTGGGGGTTGGGAGGCCTGGTTTGAAGGTCAGTTAAGTACTCACTGTGTGAACAATGGTAGATGGAGGTGTGACTTTCACTCGGGACCACGTCCCCTCCGTGGTGGCAAGTCTCTACTGTCTTGCAGACATTGAATCCACAGGGTATTATTTTCCTAAGAGAATGTGCTATGCCATCATGTCTAGGGGGAACTAACTGGAGGGTGTTTGAGTCAAAATTGTAGGGCAAACATCTAATAATAACAACTAATCCTAAATTACTGCAAAGCCAGCCAAAGGAAGTATTACCACCTTAAAATTCTAGACCCCAAAAGCTGTGAGAGAAGGCATTTTAAATGTTGCTGGGCTAGAGGAGGAAGGTGGCTGGGCCACCCAGAGTGCAGCCCAGGAGAGCCCACGCACTGTGGGTGGGCTCCCATGGAAGCCTTTTCAGTTGATGAACAGTGCCGGAAGCAAAGGGAGAGAAAGGGAACAGAGAGCTATTTCCACTACCACTCTAGCCTTCACACAAACTTGGGACTAAGAAGCAGTTTGTTTCCTACCAGCGCTTATGTTGAGAGGTACAGATGGCCATTGTGCCGTGAGCTGACACAGGCCAGCTGGGGTCTTTTTGCCGTGAACTTTCAAGGGCCAGCAATCCTTTAGTGATGACCTGCCATGGGGGACGGCAGGAAGGAGATCACAGGCTGATGCGTGCGGAGCTCGTAGCTCCGTAGGAATTGTCACAGCCTGCCACCAAGCCCTTGATGGGAGAGAGGCGCTGGGTCATGTCCTCTACGGACAGGGCGGGTGTGGAGAGTCTGGGCCAAGCTGGCTTGAAGTGAGCGGCAGTCTAGGAAGCAGGGCCAGTCTCCAGGCCGCTCAAGGATGCGCTGTGAACTCCATGTTTTTACTGCTTCGCCCACCTCAGGAGTGTTGATTGACAGTCTTCGGTCGTGACAGCAGGAGACACTGGTTTTAGATCAAGAGTGACCTTGGCTCTCCCACCTGCTAGCAATGGCATTCGGTATCTTGGCAGGGCCTTTGCAAGGGCTCTTGGGGTTTTTCCACATTGCCAACAAACTGACTGGCATGATTTGTTTGCAGGCCAAAAAATTATCCTGCCTCTTGCCAGAGGTTAAAAAAGCAAAGAAAACAACCTGAGTTGCACCTCGAAGTGTTGCTTACCAGGTGGCAGCCAGGCTATTTTTGAACCTTTCCTCGTGCAGCTCTCTCTGAGGAAACTGTGCCTCTCTGTAGCCAGAGACCCAGACTTCTGCTCTGAGATGGCACGTGTCCCAACAGAGTGCAGCACCTTCGGGCTAGGCTCACGGTGCTGCGTGTGGCTTAAGGTGTCAATCTAAACCACTGGCGGCAAGCTGGCCACTGACGCGCCCTTAGTTCTGTTTCTAAGCACACAGGGTATGAAGCCACTGCCTCACCACGCTGTATTGCCTCGGCTGTTACAGCCCGTCCAAGGTCAGAATGCACACCTGTGCTTCTCAGCACCAGGCAGAGCAGCCAGCGGCATGTGGGGACACGGGCACTCCGTGACACAGGCAGCTGCGTGGGTCTGGTCCCCAGCAGGTTCTCCCACCCTCCCCATTGTCCTTGACTGTTGTCGTAAGTGGACCCCAACCATGCAACAGCACATAAAGGCCTGGAAATCACCACTGTCCCCAAATGTCAAGCAGTTACATGAAACACCGTCCTGGGCACCGGTCTCCGACAGCGGCTCCTTCCCTGTTTTCTTGCATGTCAGGGTTGTGTGTGCATGTGTAAACAGGACTTGGTATTGGTTGTGTCAACCTGCAATCCATGTCACCCACGCTGGGTCTGGCTCACAGCCAGGTGCTGTGTAAGACAGGTGCAGACTCTAAGAGGCGTCGTCCCCTGTTGATGGCAGGGGAATTTGCAAGCATGTTGTGCCAGTGCAGAATCCGTTGCCACTGGATAGTTAAGAGTGGCCCGTTAGGGAGCTGAGTAGACATCACCCGTTACCCTGCACACCGAAAGGCTGCAGGCCTGAGTTCCAGCCAGCAGCGAGGGCTGTGCCCCGTTCTCCCTGGGAAGTGTGGATGACTGAAGTGTCTCCTCCAAGATCGAGGACTGTGGCACGTGGTGGCCGAAGCCGAGCTCATGGAAAATTGAGTGACAGGGGCTCTGAGCTGCGTTCAGACCCGACAGGTATCCAGACCGCTCTGCTCGCCCTCACTGTGAAGCCGGTGGTCAGAGGCAGCGCCCTGCCCTGCAGACACGGCCTTTCCTGGTCTTTTTGTAAAGGGCTTCCTTCCGCCTGGGCTGGACCCAGTGCTTGCATCTAGAAAACGCTGCTGCAGGCCCCTGCACTTTGTATGCCATCCCGCAGTGAAGCATTCCCTCAACGATGCCCAGCCATGTGTATTATTTTTGGATTTAACACACTGATTCATACTAATAAATCTTTTAAGTTTTACCTAGTGTGTGCTTTTTTATAATGTGCAATAGAAGAATTTTTTTTTTAATTGCAGTCAACTCTGAATAAAGAGTGGTCATTCCTGAGGCGGGAGAGGTGGCTCTGCGGTTACAGCGCTTGCCCAGCATGCGCGAGTGCACAGGTTCAAACCCCAGCACCCACGTGCACAACTAAGTGTCAGGGCAACGAAAGCCACGTGAAAAACTCAATGAAAATTGATTCTCTCTCTCTCTCTCTCACTGTCCTTCTCTCTTTAAAAAAACAAAAAAAAGAGTGGTCATTCCCCAGAGAAACATGTACTTGTACACATGGGGATGACACGTATGAGGATGTTTGTGACAGCAAAATGCAGTCATTCACGAAGGCAGTAGATAAGGACAATGTGGCATAGTCACATGGTGACAGCTACGGGATAATTAAAAGGCATGCACTACCTCACGCCACTAAGAATGGCAAAAATGAAGAAAATAAATAATACTAGATGCTGGAGGTTGTGGAGAGATAGGCACACTAGCACACTGTTGGTGGAGCTGCAGACTGGTACAGCCCCTCTGGAACGCAGTGTGGAGAATCCTCAAAAAACTAGGGATGAGCCCACCGTATGATGCTGCTGTTCCTCTCCTGGGTATGTTTCCAGGGGATTTAGAATCAGCACACTACAGTGACACAGCAATATCTATGTTCATAGCAGCTCAATTTACAATAGCTAAATTATGGAATCAACCCAGATACCTCTCACTGGATGAATGGATCCAAAAACTGTGGTGCATATATACCATGGAGTTCTACTCAGCAATTAGAAACAATGCTATTGCAGCCTTTGAAGGTAAACGGATGGCTATGGAAGAAATCATGCTGAGTGAAATCAGCATAACCCAGAGAACCAAGGGTCAAATGTCTCCACTCATCTGTGGAGGCTGGAGCTAGACCGCGGCCATTGAGAAAGGAGGTCTATTATCATGTGTTAAATCCAGATAAGGTGTAATGTCATACAACCTAATACATTTTTAGAGATGTTTTGGGAAGGGGACGGGAGGGATAAGGGTGGGTAATTGAGGGGGCACTCTTGGGGGTAACTCTAATCTTCAGAATCTATATACATATTATATTATTTTGTTAAAAGATTGTGTGATTGTTCAACAAATAA
>PVKS010018271.1:0-15875 GCA_004027875.1 Aplodontia rufa
TAAAAATGGCAAGTTCATGCAGTAAAATCTAATTTTCTTTTTATTTTTTATGGTCCTGGGGATTGAACCCAGGGGCTCTCTACCATTGAGCTATATCTCCAGCCTGTTTTATTTATTTTTGAGACAGGGTATAGCTAAGTTGCTTAGGGTCTTACTACGTTGCTGAGGTCTTGAACTTGTGATCCTCCTGCCTCTACCTTCCAATTTGCTACAATTATAGAAATGCACCATCATACCTGGCAGTTTAATTTTCTATGTCCAGGCACTAAGAACTCAACCTTGGACTTCTGCTTGTATATAAGAGTGGAGAAGTACTGATTCCCAGATTTCTTTTATTCTTAGTTTCCTTAAATTTTATTATCCTGGACTGGAGTGGTGGCTCAGCAGTTATGGCGCTTGCCTGGCATACTCAAGGACCCAAGTTCAAACCCCAGCACCACATACACAATGAAATGTCAGCGCAACAAAAGTCACATGAAAAACTAAATAAAATGTGTTCTTTCTCTCTCACTGTCCCTTTCTCTTAAAAAAATTTTTTGTTATCCTTTTATCTTCAAAAGATTGACCTTAGTCTAGGACAGGATGATCCCTTTTTTCAAAAGCAGAAGTTAACACACAAAAGTGGATTATGACTGAGGGCCCCACTGACACTTTTTTGATAGTTGTTCTTGTTGCTTCTGATTTTTAAAGAATTTCAAACTCTTCAAAAATAGAAGTCCAGGTTCTACATTCAAACAGTGGCAAGATCTGAGCAAGCTGTTGCATGCCACACTATGGCCCCTATAATCATGGCATAAGAAGTCTAGAAATGACACATACAAATAATAACCTAGAATTTATTTCTTCTAGAAGATACTTAGAACAAATCTAATACCATCAAATTATTATGTCTATCTCTTAGATGTAAAGTGGCTTTATCTGCCTGAATAGAGAAAAACTGGAGTTTCTTATTTCACTTAGAACAGCTATTAACATGGCACTACATTCCCTTTCAGTTATGTAGTCTAGGGCACTGTTAGAAATGATGTAGGATATGGTCCCTAACATTCTTCCCAATACATTAGTGTGAAACAATTCCAGTTCCTGGATTATCCAGTTTTGTGATTTCAAAGAATAGTGGAGGGGCTAGTAGCAAAACTAATGGTAGACTCTAATGGATCTAGGCCCCTGGAATAAAATCTCTTCTGTGAACATAATAATGGTGTCTGGGTATCTGCATCACGTTGAGCCTCTTGCTTTAGTTGGTGGAACTTGTGCTGTGTCCAGCTGTATACTCCACAGTTGAGCAGACCTTGGGATGCCACTGTTAAAGCCTGGAGGAAATGCAGGGGTGATGGGATCCACTCTTCAGGATTGTAGAGATTCAGGAAAATAAGACCCACAACCCTTGTTTATGAAGCTTAGTTACATTTCCTCTATCTCAAACATCAAAATCTGGTATTGATTCTGGACTCACTCTTTACACCTTATCATGTATGACAGTCATATTTCTTAGTATAAACAAACATAAGGACAATGAAGTGGCTTCGATGCCCCTCCTTACCGATCCATTTCTTGGAGAAAACTGCTTTATTACCATAATTAGATATTTCAAAAAGTTTTTCTTCAGTATGATAAAGCAGGAAAAGGGAGAATCATTCCATTACTCCCACCCCGACCACTAAAAATAGCTAATTAGTCACATTCAATTCACTCTGGATTGGACAGAATCATGACTACCAGTGTTTCATGAGAATGTGCCCTGGTGGTCTGCAGTGGTGGCTTAGTGTTAATGGTGCTTGCCTGGCATGTGAAAGGACATGGGTTCAAACCCCAGCACCACGTACACAACAAAGTGTTGGAGCAACAAAAGCCACATGAAAAACTAAATAGAATTCATTCACTCTTTCTCTCTCACTGTCCCTCTCTCTCTTAAAAAAAAAAAATGTGCCCTAGTAAACCATATATATATATATGTTTTTTGTTTTGTTTTCTCTGTCCATTTCTTAAAACACATCAATAAAATCAAGTTGACCAGAGATACATGTGCTCTGGAATGCACTGCAGCAGCACTTTTACCTAAGCATCTACTCTCTTCTGAGGATATTTTCATGTTCTTTATAACTAAGCATAAATAATGCATGTTGTTTTTTTCCCTAAGGGGGGATAATGGTGCTTACTGAATACTGGGAGTGTAAAAGAATAGTATAAGAGGGTATAAGAACAGAAATTCTGGATTTTGAAGGTGTTACCTGAAGAACATAGAAGGCCATGTGTAGCCTGGTGTCCTGTGGCTTGGTCAGCTTTATGATTATCAGCATGACAGCTGTGAATGTAGAATGTATAAAGTCTGTTGTTAGCCCTCATTGCCTGAAGCATAACATTCATCAGTACACATCACATGCCTGAGCATCATCAGAATGGAAGACAGAATCTTACTGAAGATCAATAGTGGGATTAACCAGTTATGCAAAGCAAAGTTCTCTGACTTTTAGTTCTTATTGATTAAACTTTGCAGATGATTAGTGTGATAATAGTGGCAAGATATATTATAGAAAGATAATAAATTTTTTTCCTGTACTGGAGATTGGACCAGGAGCACTTTACCACTGAGATATGCCCCCAGGTATTATTTCCCTTCATTTTTTGGTACTAGGGATTCCCAACCCTTTCTTATTTTTTATTTTGAGACAGGTCTAAGTTGCTATGGTCTTGCTAAGTTGTTGAGGCTGGCCTGGAACTCATGATCCTTTTGCTTCAGACCCCCAAAACCACAGACTTTTTTTTCAAGGGAGAGGGAGAGGGAGGGAGGGAGGGAGGGGGAGAGAGAGAATATCAGTTTTATTTAGTTTTTCATGTGGCCTTCTCTGCTCTGAAAGTTTGTTGCCTATGTGGTGCTGGGGTTTGAACTTGCGTACTTGCACATGCCAGGCAAGCGCTGTAACTGCTGAGCTCTAGCCCCATGCCCAGATTTTTTATTTTTTATTTTTTTAGGCAGGGCCTTGCTAAGTTGCCCAAACTGGCCTTGAACTTGGACCCTCCTACCTCAGCCTCCCAAAGAGTTGGAATTATAGGCATGTACCATTGCACCCAGAGGTAATAATAATTTACACTTCTTAACAGTATCAGAATTGGGGCTGGAGTGGGGGCTCAGCAGTTACGGTGCTTGCCTGGCATGCCCAAGTACATGAGTTCAAACCCCATCACCATGTACACAACGAAGTGTCGGAGGAGTGATAGTCACATGAAAAACTAAATAAAAATTGCTTCTCTCTTTCTCTCTCTCTCCCTCACTATCCCCTCTTTCTTTAAAAAAAAGAGTATCAGCAATTTATCAAGCCCTTTAATAAACATCCAATCTGATCCTTATATCAGGGAATTTCTCCTCTCATAGCAGCTTGTACCTCATTTCTAATTATCTTAATTTTTTAAATATAAGAAGGAAAAAAAGCTAGAGGGTCAAGGAAAACTGTAAATATGGATATAACCAACATAAATGTCATAGGATGGACAGGACTCTGCAGTCCTCTGCCTTGGTGAGATCACTTTGCTTGATCACAACCCAATATATTGTTACCCTCTCCATTCCCCATCTCCTCCTGTTAAAAGATACCTACCTGGGCTCCAGCAGCATAAGAAGGCCACAGGGTAGAAGCGCACTCGCTGCTCCACAGTGCGAATTACAACCCACTGTTCATTCCCCAGAAAGCCAGTTGATTTCACAAACTTCTTATATAATGTCTGGGCTTGAAGGAGTAAGACCTAAACATGAATGTAACAGTGAGCAGTTTGCCTAAGTTTTAGTGTAATTTCCCATCATTTTAGTAGGATCATTCTCTAAGCATCTCACAACAGGAAAGATCAGGTTTTCACAGCTGAGACTAGACTTTTTTTCTGAGATAAAATTACTCAGAGTGAACTTTTATTTGGTCATTGAAATGGACAGAGACTGGCTAAACTTGTGGTTGTCTTGTTCAATATAGGAGCCTTACATCAACCCTCAGGCTCTCCTACCCCGAAGCTAATCACAATATACTCAAGAAGTTTAAAAGTAAGCTCTAACTAGACCCTCTTTTTAAATATTTTATTAGAGATTGTGCTAGAAAGTGTTTTATGCCTAAAACCTTCAAGTACTTCAGCACTGTGACTGAGCTTATTCCAAACCCTGAGCAAAAAGTTATAGTAAGCCTTTTCTTGTTCTTAGATGGAAGGTAGATTGGTCTTCCTTTCCATTAGTCAGCTATCTGAATAAGGTTTAGCTAATAAGAGCAACACAAATTAAGTTATAAGTCCAGTTTGATTTTTTTACATGTATTAATTTTTATTGAGTTGCTTTATACTCATAAATGTGTATAAAGTAACATGATATTCATTTGATCATAAACCAGTTACCCCCACATTGTCCACACCCTAGTCTCTTGATTCTTCTATATTATGCCCCTAACAAATATAATTGAATATATATGTATGTATATATAATTGAATATATATATGTATGCACATATATGTACATATAATTAAATATATATGCATATATATCCATACATAGGTATATAATTGAATATATATAGTGAATTTTATAGAATTAAGTGATTGTGTACATAATATTTGCCTTACAGACTGTCTTCTTCTCTCATCCCCTTGCCTTCCCCCCACCTCCCACCTCCCCCGCTACCCACTCCGTGTCTATGGTTCCCCCAGATTATGTGTTGCTTCTATGCCTTTGATGGGTCCAGTACATGAGGAGGCTTTTTTCGGTGGGGAGTAAAAAGGTAATAATCTTGGCAACTAATCTTACCAAATCTTAATTTTTTCCTTAACAACCGAGATACACTCTCTAATAACCCAATTACTTAAACAAGTGCAGTCATAATTTTCTTTCCACAGATAAAAGAATCAAAAAGAGGCCTGAGCCTATTTGAGTTTTTATGTCTAATTGTTCCTCTTTTTTTTTTTTTTTCCAGGGCTGAGGACCGAACTCAGAGCCTTGTGCATGCTAGGCAAGTGCTCTGCCACTGAGCTAAATCCCCAACTCCTTTTTATGTATAATTATTGATGTAAAAAGAATCTAGAATGCTAATTCCAAATTTTCATTGAAGCCTGAGCTATCCTAAGCAGCAAACAGAAATTTTCAGAATTCCAGGCCTAGGAGGGACCCATCTTTACTGTCAATCAGTTCCAAATGTAAGCCATCAAATCCATTTTAATATAAACTGGTCCCTCTTTACAAACTCAGCGGATCTGAGCTAAGCTATCTCCACACATTTTTTTTAAGAGAAAGGAGAGAGAGGGAATGAATCAGTTTTATTTATTTTTTCATCTGATTTTAGTTTTTCTGACACTTAGTTGTATATGTGGTGTTGGGATTTGAACCCAGGTCCTCATGCATGCCAGGCAAGTGCTCTACCGCTTAGCCACCACTCCAGCCCTCCCTAACTTATTTTTTAACTGTCAAAGGAAATTCCCCATAATTATATCTGATTTACAGATGATAGTAAAACAAAACACTGTAGGATAAATTTTGGTCCGTAGGCACAGTTTGTAATTTTTCAACTAGAATGTAAGGATAAAATGATATTGAAAAACTTGTAGATGTGGCAAGTAAAAAGGCATATTACCTTACTGCTTTTGTACTAAGTGGTTATGTATACATAATATACCACTTGGCTGATCATTTTATTTCAACATCATTCTGGTGATATCAAATAAGTATATGATAATTGCATAAACCACTTGGCATTTAAACCCCAGTTAGACTGGTCTGGATATGTGGCTCAGGGGTTAAATGTCCCTGGGTCAATCTGTGGTACCAAAACAAACAAACAAAAAACCCCAGTTAGACATAATATAAGTGCAAACATATGGTGACTAAAAAAGAATTAAGAAAAGAACACTCTTGGGCTGGAGTGGTGGTTCAGTGATTATGGCACTTGCCCAAGGATAGCAAGCCTATCTTATGGCATGCCCAAGGATGTGGGTTTGAACCTCAGCACCATGTATACAAAGAAGTGTCAGAGCAATGAAAGCCACATAAAAAATTAAATAAAATGATTTTCTCTTTCTCACTGTCCCTCTCTCTTTAAAAAAGAAAGAAAGAAAGGAACACTCTTGCATTATTTGGAAAATTAAAACAAAGCAATGTCTTATGTCCCAGAATGTCATTCAGTATAAGGGATATACTTAATAGAATGAGTTTTTGGGTCTGATCCTCCATGGGTATCAACAAAACATATACTAGCTCTAGAGTGAAAATAATTTTCATGTAATGAATACAAGCTCTTTTTCTCCACTCATCTTCTGAGTTTAGGATACCCAAAAAACTGAGGTAGTGTAATTACCTTGGTCAAGATCTCTTGGACACTTTCTTGGTGCTAGGACCATAGGAAGTGCCTCTCTGTCCTATCTTCCCCAGATCCTGGGAATGCTGGTCTGTCCCTTCATTCCCCCCTCTTTCCACAAAGGCAGGCAGAGCAGTACCATACCATAATAGTGAGGAGGCTGAGTAAAAAGCTAGCCAGGAAAATAGCGATACTATAGAAATAAAGTGTGCTGCAGACAGATGTGTTGGCAGAAGGCAGGAGACCAGCCATGGATGATGGTGGTGAATGCATCAGGATACACCTAGGAAGAAAACCAATGGACAGGAGCACTACTATAGATGTCAGTCATGAGCTATTCACTCAGTGCATCAAAAGTTAATGAATACATAATTGCACTTATCATTTTGCTAACTCACCCATAAGATTTTGTTCCTTCCCACAAATACATTATCTTCTTTCATTTTGTGTTACATTTTTATTTGTGTAGTTTTAGTCTTGACCACCCCTTGTTCCACAGCCCTTTTCCAATGCAAGCACATTGGACAGAAGGAATGTAAAAAGTCTCTTTTCTAGATCTATTATAGAAAATAAACAGATGTGGTCCATGATGAAAATGACAGATTTGGTCCTTCCTTACCTGTTGCTTTGACTAAAGTTGTGGAAACATTCACTAGCATTGCCCAGACAGAATACGGGTGTCATCAGTAGTAAAGGTATCAGGCTGGGAGGAAAAAAAAAGTTATTATCCCAATATCCAGCATTTTTCATGTCTTTTTCCCCTCTGCATAATATGCTTCCACCCTCAACTCATCACCCCACTGATCTCCACAAATATACACACTTAATATTTCAAGAAAATACCTTGAATACTTTAAGTAGCCCTATGTTCCAGTTCCTGAGGAAGTGCAGTAGGAATGGTATTTTGTACTTAGGTTAATGAACCCTAACAGACTTTCAAAGAAAATCTCTGGTATTATATGGCTGAATAAAAAAAAAATCTAAGTGGGTCAAAGTGAAAGGAAAATCTACCAAGGAGTTCTGTGTGCAGCCTGTTTCACTTTCCATGGTGGCCAGGAATAACTTCATTTTCATTAGTCCCTTCCTGAGTGCTTTCCCATTAAATAGCCAACTATTTATCCAGCCAAATATAGCCAACTCCCTGTAAGAGATAAAGATTCAGGAGCAAAAGTTACAAAGGCCAAAACCAACCCTGGTCTGAGTGCCACTCCAGGTGAGATCCAGACCCTTTCTGGACTTCCTAATCCTAACAGTCTCACTCAATGTTATAAAGTGAAAAAGATCTTGAAGAGCTTCTATTACAACTATTTATGCCATAAGAAAAGGAATTTGGAGGTCCAAAACCTCAAAGAAATTTGTTCAAGGTCACACAGAATTGATGGTAGAACTGGGGCTAAAACCCAATTCTGCAACAGCAAACTGCTTCCCCAGTCTGTGTGGGAAAATGGAACCAACGATCACATATTTATCACTTCCTACTCAGTAAGGCTCTGTGAGGACTTAGGAGTGACAATGAAAATAAAGGACATTGAACTATTTTTTCCTATTTGGACATGAGAATAATGGGAGTCTATACCTTAGTAAGAGAGAAAAAAAAATCTTACCTTGATAAAATGTAGGTAATTTGACCAACTCGAGAAGGATAATCTATCATCTGTGAAAAGAATAAATATAAAAATTGAAAAATTATCTTATGACATTGATAATCAATAACTAGTAGATTATCACATATCACTCAATAAGAACAAAACGGTCCAAGAGCCAGTTTATTCTGTTAAGCAATATTTGCTATAAAATTTGTGAAACAGATAGTTCCTTAGTATTGTAGATGATAGAATTTTGTCTGTATTACTGTATTCAAAAAAATATAACAATAAAAAACTCAAGACAGGCTGCAGAGAGTAGTTAAATATAAGATTTAAGTACCCAAACACATTTTCTTTTTTTTTTTCAGGGCTGAGGACAGAACTCGGGGCCATGCGCGTGCCAGGCAAGCGCTCTGCCAACTGAGCTAAGTCCCCAACCCCCCAAACACATTTTCTTAAGAAAGAAGGCAAATATGAAATTATGTAGCAAACCTCCATCATTTAATAATAGTTCAGACTTTTCTCTTTTAGAGTAAGAAAGGTGTGGACTTTTTCACAGTGTATGGGTGGAATGAAGCTGTGTGTATAAGATGAGCATCAGAAACCATAACAGGCCAGTGCAATGTAACACTGCAGAGTCAAACAAGCCCTTTAATTTTTTTTTTTAAGAGAGAGAGGGGTGGGGGCTGGAGTGTGGCTCAGCAGTTACGGCGCTTGCCTGGCATGAGCAGGTACACAGGTTCAAACCCCAGCACCACATACACAACTAAGAGTCAGAGCAACAAAAGCCACATGAAAAACTTAATAAAAATTTATTCTCTGTCTCTCTCATTGTCCTTCTTTACTTAAAAAGAGAGAGAGGGAAAAAAAAGAGAATCAATTCTATCTAGCTTTTCTTTTGGATTGTTGCCCTGACACTACCACATCCACACACATGTGCAGAAAGTGCCAAAACCGCTGAGCCATTAGCTCCAGCCCTCAAACAAGGCCTTTTAGATTCTAGAAGACAGAACACTTAAAAACTCTACTTGTTGTGTAGGACACGTGATGCAGTGGTACTGTCTATGCTTAGCATACACAAGGCCAGCACTGCAAAACATAAGACAAAAAGTCCTTTTTTGTATCAGATACTGTAAAACATCTAAAAGCGACAGTTTCTACTCACTAGGATTTTAAGATGAAAGATTTCATCTTAAATAGGTTAACAGAATAGAAAGCCTTTTTCTTATTTTAAGGTAGAAACCACATCATATTCTGGAATGGTTATTAGCAATAAAAAACATTAATTGAGCAATTAATCATAATTAGAGAATGGTCACTGATCTTCCCTGAGAAGTCTGGATCAGGAGTAGCAATGATTTTAAGTAGGACAGCTATTGCTGACTAGAGGGAAATATGTAAAATTAGTTTTTAGTGCCTCTTCTTCTTGCTTCCCCTCTCTTTTTATTGTCAGGTGGCTATCTGCTCCTTAATTATTGTTTTCACCTGACAATGTATCTCATAAAAAGCTTACTGCAAACAGTTACTGGTATAAGTCTTTCTAGGATATTTAAAAAAAAAAAGAATTCAAAGATGAAAAAAGATCTTCACAGTTCTTAAACTATGGCTGTAATAGGTTAATATTGGGTTAATATTTTAGGCTAGAGCTTGTCTCCTTGAAACTAATGGTATGGGCTGGAATGGAGGCTCAGGACTATTGTGCTTGCCTGGCATGCATGAGAACCCAGGTTCAAACCCCAGCACCGCACACAACTAAGTGTTGGAGCAATGAAAACCAGATGAAAAACTAAATAAAGTTGATTTTCTCTTCTCTCTCTCTCTTAAAAAAGAAACTAATGATGTTGCATGGATTATAAACAGTAGTATGTGCGTTTGTGTGCACAGAAAGCAGAATACCATACATGAGAGTTGATTTTATGTCTCTTCCATTTTTCCTTCAAAGATTAATTTCTTCCCCTCAGAAACATTCCCCCATGTTGTTGTTGGCTTCATCCTTGGCTTCTGATCTCAGAACAACTGCTTCAGGAAATGACTTTGTAGCTGAATAACTTCTTACAGATTCCAATCAGTCCCTTGGCTTTTGTGTGAATTTGTGAATGAATGAATGAAAATAAAATGTGAAATACTAACCCTGTAAGGCTGAACGTTTTAGGCATTCATCTATCCAAAGGGAGGAAAAGTGTTTATTTGTAGTGTTATCTAGTTCTAGGATTCTAGGATCACCCAGACAAATATGTAAAAGGATAAACAGCCATTGATCCTTACTAACTTGTAGGGAGCAAGGAAATCATACAAACTGAAGACAGAAGCCAGGCACGTGGCACATGCCTGTAATCCCAATGACTCAGGAGGCTGAAACAGGAGGATCACAAGTTCATAGCTAGCCTCAGCAACTTAGCAAGACCCTGTCTCAAAATTTAAAAATGAAAAGGGCTGGGAATGTGGCTCAGTGATTAAGTGCCCCTGTGTTCAATGCCTGGTACAAAAAAAAATATTGAAGGTACCCAAAAGAGTAATTGTTAAGTGTGGAATGTCCAGTGGTAAACATAAAAAAGCCCCAGTATATAGTCCTAGTGTATACAATAGCATTCACAGGCTTCATGTGGCTAGATAAACTAAAATGAAGATTAAATAAAATTTAAAATTCTCTTACTTAATCTCACAAGTTATATTTCAAGTGCTCGGTAGCCACATATGGTTAGTACCCACAGAACTGGACTATGAATAAAATATTTTGGTTATTACAAAAAGTTTTACTCAACAGCTCTTGTATTGACCGTAATAGCTTGTTCAGGATGCTGCTTAAGGGGCCTCTTTATGTTGGTTTTTCAATGATTTCCCAATTCTTTCTCCCTACAGCAGAGAGGAAAGAGAGAGAGAGGGGTAAGGAAGGAGAGAAGGAGGGAGGGACTTTAGAAACATTCTCTATCCCTGCTCTTCTTCAACAGTGAGCATATTGAACAAGGTTAGAAAAAAGGAAGGAAATATCTTCTTAAGAAGTAAGTCAGCTCCGTTAGCTGCTCTCTGTCTCTGTCTTTCCACCCCTTCCATTCCCCCCCCTTCCTAGTTACCATGTCCAGAACAGCTTCCCTCCACCATGCCCTTCAGCCATGATGTTCTACTTCACTTAGAGATCCAGAGTTATAAAGTTGGCTGACCATGGACTGAACTTCTGAAACTTCTGTGCTCAAAAAAAGTTGGAGGTCTCGGAAACCATGGGTTATTGCAGTGGCAGATGCACGCTTATATCTTTATCTGTGGCATGCAACTGAGAGACCCTACTACCTGAAGAAATAGACACACTTCAAAATGGGTACTTGCCTGCTATCATAATATACAGTGAGAGTTCTCTCAAAGAAAGCTGCTACTATTGGTGCTAATCATCAGCTCATCTGTTTTAGTTGAAACGGACTAGTATTTGCACCTATAGCATCTCAAATTATCACAGAATGGTCTGGCATCTTTAGGTCTGTATTGACCAAACAGCTCCCCTTCACAATGAAGCAAAGCCATTAGAAGCTCCAATTACTCCACCAAGAGTAACAAGGTGAAATAAAAGACAAGCTCTCTGACTCAGAAAATGAGGAAAAGGGGAAATAACTCACCACCTCAAACCCACAGCTCTCCACCCAAGGATCCCATAGCCAGGGCCCTAGATGAAAACCAAAGACATTGTTTCAGCATGATGATAAGTAATGCAATCAAAGAGTTGAGAGATGAAATAAGGAAAGAGATCAGAGAACAATTTCAAGAGATGAGAGACAACTTCTACAGGGAAATAAGGGAACAATTCCATGAGATGAAAGATCAGCTATACAAAGATATTGACATTCTGAAAAGAGATGTAGCAGAGCTATCAGGATTGAAAAACACAGTTAACCAATTCAAATCTTCACTGGAAGATACCAACACCACAATATACTCCACTGAAAATAGAACTTCAGCACTTGAAGAACAAGTAACGGACAATGAGGATCGGCTAAACAATGTAGAATTCAAAGAAGAAAAACAAACAGCTTATATTACATAATAAGAACTTCCAAGTAATTTTTGATGAGATGAGGCATAATAATCTGAGAATCATTGGCCTGGAGGAAAACTCTGAACAGCAAACAAGAGGCTTCAAGAACATTTTAAGAGAAATCATGAGTGAGAACTTCCCTCATTTTACTATTGATCTGGAATACCACATCCAATATGCTTATAGAACACCAAATAGACATAATCAATTGAGAAACTCACCAAGACATAGCATACACAAAATGAATAACAGAGAAATTAAAGAGAGAATTCTAAAAGCTGTTAGAGAAAAGCCCCAAATCCCATTCAGAGGCAAACCAATTCAGATCACTATGGATTTTTCAGAGCAAACAATAAAGGCCAGAAGAGCTTGGAACAATATCTTTCAAGTGTTAAAAAATAACAACTTCCACCCAAAGATAATATACCCTGCAAAACTCAGCTTCAAATGTGACAGGGAAATTAAATACTTCAACGATAAACTCAAACTAATAAGATACATGAACACAAATCCTACACTACAAAATATTCTCAAAGATGTTCTCCATTTAGAAGAAAATGCCAATGATATCCTAAATCCTTAAACAAGGGTGAGTCAATAATCATATTATACACAAGATGACTTCCAAGATGACTCAAAATTCTGTAGTTGATACAAAGTCAGAGACTCAACCTCCCATATCTATCCTAGCTTTGAATGTGAATGGTCTCAATGCCCCAATTAAAAGACACAGACTGGCCAACTGGATCAAAAACAAAATCCAACAATATGTTGCCTGCAAGAGACACATTTGACACTCAAAAATAGACACAGGCTGAAAGTGAAAGGATGGCAAAATGTCTACCAGGCCTGCAGCCCAAAAAAGCAAGCTGGTGTGGCGATTCTAATTTCTGATAAAATCAATTTCCAACTAAAACTAGCCAGAAAGGACATAGAGGGTCACTATATCATACTAAAAGGGACAGTCCATCAAGAAGATATAATGTTAATCAACATTTATCCCCCCAATTACAACCCCCCTAAATATATGGAAAAAATACTTAAGGACATTAATACCCTCATTGATCTCAACACAATAATTCTGGGGGACTTCAACACCCACTATCAACTCTAGACAGATCATCAAAACAAAAAAATCAATAATGACATCTCCAATTTGAACAACTCTATTAATCAATCGGGCTTAACAGACATTTACAGAATATTACATCCTAAGACAGCTGAATTTACCTTCTTCTCAGCGGCTCACGGGATCCTTCTCTAAAATAGACCACATCCTAGTTCACCAGGATAATCTTGACAAATATAAAAAGTGGATATAATCCCATGTATTCTGTCAGATCATAATGCTATGATCTTAGCAATCAACAAGAGAAACAACAGAAACTACTCAAATACTTGGAAATTGAATAACTACTTCCTTTAAACGAAGGATGGGTAAAAGAGGAAATGAGAGCAGAAATTAAGAAGTTCTTGGAATTGAACAAGAATGAGGAAACAACATACCGAAACCTCTGGGACAGTATGAAGGCATTCTTAAGAGGTAAATTTATAGCACTGAGTGCATACATCAAAAACCTAGAAAGAGATCAGATAAATAGCCTTATGCTTCAACTCAAACGACTACAAAAGGAGGAAGAGTCCAACCCCAAATCTAACAGAAGACAGGAAATTACCAAAATCAGAGCTCAAATCAACAAAATTGAGAACAAAAAGACTATACAAACTATTAACAAAACTAAGAGTTGGTTCTTTGAAAGAGTGAACAAAATCAACAGACCCCTTGCCAACCTCACCAAAAGGAAGAAAGAAATGAAGCAAATCAACAAAATCAAAGATGAAAATGGGGATATCACCACAGACTCATCCAAGATCCAGAAGATTATCAGAACCTATTTTGAAAACTTATACTCTGCCAAGTTTGATAATCTGGAGGACATGGACAGGTTCTTAGACATACATGACATCCCCTCCTCTTTAACACAGGAGGACACTGAAAACCTAAACCAACCTATCACAGATAGCAAAATTGAAGTAGCAATCAAAGTTCTCCCAAAAAAGAAAAACCCAGGTCCGGATGGATATACAGTGGAATTCTACCAAGCCTTCACAGAAGAACTAACGCCGATCCTCTACAAGCTCTTCCAGGAAATTGATAGAGTGGGATCACTCCCAAACACTTTTTATGAAGCAAATATTAACACTGATTCCAAAGCCTAACAAAGACATGTCAAGGAAAGAAAGCTACAGACCAATTTCCCTGATGAACATTGATGCAAAAATCCTTAATAAAATTTTAGCTAATTGGATACAAAAGCACATAAAAATAATACATTATGATCAAGTGGGCTTCATTCCAGGAAAACAAGGCTGGTTCAACATACGCAAATCAATAAATGTAATTCTCCACATAAACAGAATTAAAAACAAAAATCATATAATCATCTCAATTGACGCAGAGAAGGCATTCGATAAAATTCAACACCACTTTATGCTCAAAACTTTGGAAAAGAGGGATGAAGGGAAGATACTTTAACTATGTCAGATTCATTTACGATAGACCCATAGCCAACATTATCCTCAATGGAGAAAAATTGAAAGCATTCCCACTGAATTCAGGTACTAGACAAGGCTGTCCACTTTCCCCACTCTTGTTCAATACGGTCTTTGAAACCCTTGCCAGAGCTATCAGGCAAGACAAGGAAATCAAAGGTATTCGTATAAGAAAAGAGGAAGTTATCTCTATTCGCTGATGACATGATTCTATACCTAGAAGACCCAATATCATCGGCCAGAAAACTCCTAGAGCTTATAGATGATTTCAGCAAAGTAGCTGGCTACAAGATCAACTCCAGTAAGTCTCTAGCTTTCCTTTACTCCAGCAACAAATCTGCAGAAGAAGGAATCAGGAAATCTCTCCTATTCACCATCTCCTCCAAAAAAATGAAATACTTGGGTATTAACCTTACAAAGGATATTAAGGACCTCTACAAAGAAAACTATCAAACACTAAGAAAAGAAATTACAGAAGACCTGAGTAGATGGAAAAACATT
This sequence comes from Aplodontia rufa, assembly GCA_004027875.1. Lineage (NCBI taxonomy): Eukaryota > Metazoa > Chordata > Mammalia > Rodentia > Aplodontiidae > Aplodontia > Aplodontia rufa. The sequence continues at coordinate 14,979 of PVKS010018271.1, forward strand.
CCATGCTCATGGTTAGGCAGAATCAATATAATCAAAATGGCCATTCTACCCAAAGCCCTACACAGATTTAATGCAATCCCCATCAAGATACCAATGGCATTCTTCACAGATATAGAAAAAGCAATTCTCAAGTTCATACAGAATAACAGGAGACCCAGACCAGCCAAAACAGTACTCTACAGGAAAGAAGAAGTAGGGGGTATCTCAATCCCTGACCTGAAATTATACTACAAAGCTGTAGTAGCAAAAACAGCGTGGTATTGGCATCAAAACAGAACCGAAGATCAGTGGAACAGAATAGAAGATCCTGAGACAAACCCCCATATCTTTAACTATTTGATATTTGATAGTGTGGAAGAAAGATAGCCTATTCAACAAATGGTATTGGACAAATTGGACAGCCATGTGTAGACAACTGAAGCTGGATCCTTACCTTTCACTCTGCACAAAAATTAAATCAAAATGGGTCAAAGATCTGGATATAAGCCAACAACTTTAAACTTACTAGAAAAAGAAGTAGGGTCAACACTACAGGACATAGGAGTCGGCAGCGCCTTTCTCAACAAAACTCCCATGGCTCAAGCAGTAAAGTCAAGAATAAATGAATGGGATGCAATTAAAAAGTTTTGCACAGCTAAAGATCTAGTAAAGAGCATCATGAGAGAACCTACACAATGGGATAAAACCTTTGTCTGCTACACCTCAGACAGAGGGCTAATATCCAGAATATACAAGGAACTAAAGAAACTAAACACCAAAATCACAAATAATCCGATCAGTAAATGGGCTACAGATCTTAAAAGAAATTTCTTACCAGTGGAAGTCCAGAAAGCCCATAAATATATGAGAAAATGCTCTACATCATTAGCTATAATGGAAATGCAAATCAAAACTTCA
>PVKS010018271.1:15975-40522 GCA_004027875.1 Aplodontia rufa
TTAGAGTGGCAAAAATGAAAAATTCTTACAACAACAGATGCTGGAGGGGCTGTGGGAAAAGAGGAACAATGCTGGTGGGACTGCAAACTCATTCAGCCACTATGGAAAGCAGTGTGGAGAATCCTCAAAAAATTAAGGATGGAACCACCTTATGACTCAGCTATCCCACTTCTGGGTGTTTTCCCAAAAGAGTTAGAATCAGCATATTATAGTGATATGGCTTCACCAATGTTCATAGCAGCTCAATTTACTTTACCTATTTTATGGAACCAACCCAGATGCCCCTCACTTGATGAGTGGATGCAAAATCTTTGGTACTTATATACAATGGAATACTACTAGGCCATTAGAGAAGACGATATTATGGGTTTTTCAGCCAAATGGATGGAGACGGAAAGAATTATGCTATGTGAAGTATCCCAATCTCAGAGACGCAAGGCCCGAATGGTATCTCTCATCTGTGGAAGCCAGAATACATGGGGAAGCAGTATGTTAGACGGCTAAGCTAATAATAACTTCAAATTGTATGATTCTCAACGCAACAAGGAGATGACTCCCTAGGATACTTGGAGGCGTAGGGAGGAGGACGAAGGAGCGGGAGGGTGAAGGAAGAACTCCTAGGAGACTGGAGAGTGGGAACATGGGGGAATCATCTCAGAAGGAGATTTCTGCCCTCCACGAGGATATCCATCTAAATCAGGAGTTCTGGGGGAAACAGCAACAGGGGGAAGCCAAGATGGCATCCATGATATGGCATTAGCCCTAGATAACTAAGTATATATACATTGGTTCTTGAATGTTTGATAATGTTTCCCCCTCAACAGTATCTCTATATCCATCTAATAAAAAAAAGAATGAAAAAAGAAAAGTTGGAAAGTTACAACTACAGATTACCAGAACCTCACTACATAACTGAAATATTCCTGAGTGCTAGAACACTTTTTTTTTAAGAGAGAGGGACAGTGAGAGAGAGCAAGAGAGAGAAAGAGACAATCAATTTTATTTAGTTTTTCATGTGACTTTTGTTGCTCCGACACTTCGCTGTGTATGTGGTGCTGGGGGCTGCGGCTTGAGCTCCCGTCCTCACACATGCCTGGCAAGGGCCCGGTAACTGCTGAGTAACTGCTGGGCCAATGCTCCAGCCCCCAAGGTGATATCTTTTGTTGTATCTACTTGGAAAAATATAGTTACCAAAGAAAGCATTTTTCTGAAAAATAAATTTATTGAAATAAAACACACACACACACACACACACACAAAATAAAACAAGAATCAGATGAAGATTCCATAGAATCATAGCATCTTAGTACTGGAATGCACAATAAAAATCATGTAGGCCAGGCTGCAGCAGTGGCTCAGCAGTTAAGGAGTTTGCCTGGCATGTGCAAGGACATGAGTTCAAACCTCGGCAGCACGTATACGACGAAGTATCAGAGCACAAAAGCTACATGAAAAACTAAATAAAATTGATTCTTTCTTTCTCTGCCCCTCTCTCTCTTGGAAAAAAAAATCATGTTGACCAGGCCTGGAGCAGTGACTCAGTGATTGGAGCACTTGCCTGGCATGCACAAGGACCCACATTCAAACCCCAGCACCATATACACAACTAAGTGTTGAAGAAACAAAGGCCAGATGGAAAAATAAATAAAAGTGATTCTATCCTTTAAAAAAAAATCATGGGGCTGGAGTGGTGGCTCAGCAGTTAACCAAGCTTATCTGGCATGCATGAAGATTCAGGTTCGAACCGCAGCACCACGTACACAACAAATTGTCGGAGCAATGAAAGCCACATAAAAAACTAAATAAAACTGATTCTCTCTCTCTTTCTCACTGTCCCTCCCTCTCTTTAAAAAAAAATCATGTAGGCCAAATTTTCATTTTACGATGAAAAATTGAGGCCCAATAAAGGGAGATGATATGCTCAAGGAGGTAAAGTGGCTGAACAAGATCTAAAAGATAAATCTCCTGATTTACCTCAAATGCCCTTTCCTAGGATTCTGTTTGCAGACAAACATGTAAAAGGATGTATAGCCATGGGTTTTTCCCATTTATTCATTCAATAAATATTTATGGAGTTTCCTCGTCTGTTCTAGAAGTGGTCGATAGCCTCCAGGGAAAAGTGTTGGAAGGTTATTCAGAATGTTTAACTCTATCATTCCCTTAATGAAAATTCCTCTTCAAAAAAAAAAAAAAAAAAAAAAAAGAGAGAGTAACAGGGTTGGGGATTCAGCAGTGGCAGAATGCTTGCCTCGCATATGCAAGGACACAATTTCAGTCCCCTAAAACAAACAAACAAAAACAGTAACAGAACGTATAGTACATAAATAAAATTAAAGTATTTAGTAAGATAGGTATTATAAGATTAAAATATATAAGACATTTACAGAAATGAAAATTAGATGGGGATGGAGTGGTGGCTCAATGGTATTATGCTTGCCTGGCATGTGCTGGGACCCAGGTTCAAATCCCAGCACCACATACACAACTAAATGTCAGAGCAACAAAAACCACATGAAAAACTAAATAAAGTTGATTCTCTCTTTCTCTCTCTCTAAAAAAAATAAAATAAAGAAAGAAAATTGAGATGGGCACAGCAATATAAGCCAATAAAACCATCATCTTGGAAGGCTATGACAGGAGAACAACGATTTAATGGCCAGTCTCAGTAACTTAGTGGGATGCTAAAAAACTCAGTGAGACACTGTCTCAAAATAAAAAGGTTTGGGGATGTAGCTCAGTGGTAAATTGCCCCTAGGTTAAATCCCCCAGTACCACCCCCCAACAAAAAAGAGAAATGAAAACTGATAACAATGTAAAAAATTTAATCTGCCAGGATCACTTAGTGATACTGAAAAGAATAAGAAATAAGAAACTCAATTTTTACTATACAAGAAAATACCATTCATCAATAAAAAACAATGAGTTATTTATATATGCTACAACGGATGAACTTCAAATGCACTGTGCAAATTGGAAGAAACCACAGAGACCACATATGGTATTGTTGCATTTGTATGAAAGGTCCAGAAAAACAGGTCTATAGAGACAGAAAGTAGATTAGTGATTGCCTAGAGCAGAAAGTAAGAGAGGGATTAAAGGTAAAGGGCATGAAAGATTTCATTGCAGTAAAGAAAATATTCTGAAACTGATTTATGAGATGATGATTACACAACTTGGTAAATTTAATTAAAATATCTTTGAATTAGACATTTGAAATCAATGAATTATGTGATATGTAAAATATGCACACACACACAAAAGAATCTAGATGTACTGATTTAGCATCATTGTAATAATGATAGTGCCTCAAACTCTGTGAATTAAAGAAGGAAAGACAACTGTTCTCCGGATGCATCTTGTTTTGGTTCTAAAAGTCAATACCTGTTACATTACTGAAGAAATACAGTCATTCAAAACACTTTTCCTCTCTAATACCTGTAACCCCAAATCTCATATTAGTAGGCAGCACTTCCTTGACTCTTGTCTAGGACCTCCTTTTCCCCCTTTCTTTGCAGTGCTAAGGATGGAACCCAGGGCTTTGTACATGGTAGGCAAGTGCTCGACCACAGTCCTACAAGACTGTTTTGTTGTTGTTATTTTTGTACCAGGGATTGAACCCAGGGGCACTTAACCACTGAACCAAATCCCCAGCCTTTTTTGTTTTTTTATTTTTGAGACATGGTCTCACCAAGTTGCACAGAGCTTCACTAAGTTGCTGAGGCTGGCTTTGAACTTGTGATCCTCCTGCATCAGCCTCCTGTGTCACTGAAATTACAGGCGTGTGTCCCAGCACCTGAAGATTTTGTTTTTTTTTTAAAGAGAGAGGGACAGTGAGAGAGAGAGAGAGAGAGAGAGAGAGACAGAATCAATTTTATTTTTAGTTATTCTTGTGGCTTTCCACTGTGTGATGTTGGGGTTTGAACCTGTGTACTCATGCATGCCAGGCAAGCGCATGTAACCACTGAGCCACCACCCAGCCCCTCAAGATCATTTTTTTTATTCTAGTAACAATAATGGATAACATGAAGCCAAGGATTTCCCATATTGAATCAAACAAGGCAGGAACTGTAATGCTTTAAAAAAACATTTCTTGGGGCTGGAGCGGTGGCTCAGCGGTTTCAGCGCTTGCCTGGCAAGCACAAGGACCCGGGTTCAAACTCCAGCACCACATACACCACTAAGTGTTGGAGCAACGAAGGCCATGTGAAAAACTGAATAAAGTGTTTCTCTCTTTCTCTGTCTCTCTCACTGTCCCTCTCTCTTTAAAAAAAAAAAAAAAAGAAAAAAAGAAAAAAAAATAAAAAAAATAAAAAAACATTTCTCATAATAAAACCTTTTGTGTGTGTATGTAAGGCAAGGGAGAAGGCAAGGTAATGTCAACAAAATGAAAATTCTGTAGAAACATGGTTTTACTTTGATTAACCTCCACAAATACACCTATCTAATGCTCCATGCTTACACTTTTCATCAGGGATGTATGAGTTTATTTTGGCATACTATTTTTTTTTTAAAGAGAGAGGGAGAGAATGAGAGAGACAAAATCAATTTTGTTTTATTTATTAATTCATCTGAACATTGTTTCTCCAACACTTATTTGTGTATGTTGTGCTGGGGTTTGAACCCAGGTCCTCATGCTTTTGAGGCAAGCACTCCAACTGCTGAGCCACTGCTCCAGCCCCTAGCATACTAGTCTTAATTACTAGTTCTGAATAAACTTACCAGTGTAGATATGCTGTGTCCACTCTGGTTGTGTTTCATCCTCAGTTCTGTGTACAAATACCAGATGTAATTGACAGTGTAGAGAAATGAGGAAACGTAGAATATCTAGGTTAAAAATCAAAACAACCATCAAAACTGTCCCTAACTTCCTTAAATTTATTCATTACTTTCCAATATAAGAATCTTACGTACTGGTTTATTAGTAACATACTATCTAGTATCCATACCTGAATAAATCAGCCACATCTAGGAATTCTACCAAGGTCTACCTAAATCATGCCCAACTTCTTTATTTTATCCTTTGATTGTTCAGAGGAACCACAGGATTATCCAATTCCTCTCATCTAACTGTTCCACTTTTTTTTCCAGTATTTTTAGTACTAAACTTAGATGCCTTGTGCATGATAGACAAATACTCTACCACTAGACTATATCCCCCGCCCTTCATTTCATTTCATCATTTTGATTCATTTCATTTCATTCTGATACAGGGTTTCATTATGTTGCCCAAGCTGGCCTTGAACTTGCCATCCTGCTGTCTCAGATCTCCCAAGTCACTGGGATGATAGGCATGTACCACTGTGTCTGGCTAACAGTTCCATTTTTTATTAGGACATCACAGAATCTTTTTCTATCATTTTTAATTGAAGAAGCAATAAGGATTTCCATTTTTAATAATGGTAGCTATATTAGTTCATTTTTTTACTACTGTAACAAAATTCCTATGCTGTGCTACTTTTGAAGAAAAGAGATTTATTTTGGTTCACAGTTCTGAAAAACCCAGTTTAACCAGAAAACTGACACCTTGGCCCCCTCTTCCCTTATTCCCTCTATATTTACCCTAGTCTGTAAGTGGCAGCAGGGTCCCAAATTCCAATGGGCTCCCCTCTGCAAGTTTCTCCCAAATAACCCTGTGTTACTGTTGAGCTGACACTCTCCTCTCTCTTTATTTCGTCTCTTTCCTTACATAATGGTGCCAAAACCTGGGACAGGAAGTCAGAGCTCTTACACTCCCTTCCTTTCTATTCCTTTCAATTCTGCCTTACTCTTTAGTTCCCCTTCATACAAGATGTGAGATTCAGAGCACCCTCCAAGTTTGCTACAGCGAAATGGCAGCCAGAATTCGATCTGAAATCAACCCCCTCCAGGGGCAAGATTTTTGCAGCCTTATTGCTACACGAATGGAGTAAGAGCTTTTCTGAATTCTTTACTGGTATCCTCTGGAAACTCATTCTTGTCTCTCCCTTCTTTCTGTCTGGCCAGACCTCCGGATCACGGACTTATTCTCCATTTTGTTTCCACATGCAACACTGGTCATACTGATCATTTCACTGGAGAGGTAAGACTCCGGGTTGTTTCTTGTAGAGGTGCCCTGCTAGAGACTCCCTCATTTCCATACTCAAGGGGTCCTCACCTTGGGAGCAGAGTTGGGGAAGCCCACTCCTCCTAGGTGATCCAGCTCTGCCACCAGGTAGCAAGGAGTAAAAGGAGGACTCTTTGTTTTCTCCTGTCACCTCCATCACACCTCTCCATTACTCAATGGCCTAAATTTGGAATTTGGGACCTTTGATCCAAAAATACTAACAGATCCTAATAACTTTCTAAAACAAAATGGTAAATGGTCTGAACCACCAATGATGGCTCCTCTGGGCCTTCCCTTGACCTCAATCGGTTCTCCTTCCCTCTCTCTCTCTTTCTCCACCACCTCTCCCACTGGCAGCTCTAGTACAAACTGTTCACATTGCTAGACATCACATTCATCACCAGCCATAACCTACCAGGTGAATGACTTCCTCTCACTCTTCTGGATTCCTGGCTTTCTCCTCTCTGGAGACTTTGGTGGCCTTCCTCAATCCATCTTGTCCAGCATGGGCCAGATCCCACCATGGGTATGTTTGGGGTGCCTTCCCAAACATAGCCAGACCCTGGGTCTCCAAGACACAGTCAAACTTGAAAGACTGTGTTCTTCTGTAATATTGCTTAGTCCCAATATAAGCTGGACAATAACAGTCACTGGTCTGAAAATGGGACATTTGACTCCCAAATCATCAGAAATCTTAAACTCTCCACTGCAATGTCAAATGGTCTGAGGTTCCCTATGTCCAGGCATGGTACCTCTACTCCAGACCTTCTCTCTGCCCAAACTGCTCAACTTTTCACATTGTTCTCTTCAAAGAAAAACACCTAAAGAGATCTCTCTTGGGACACCTCTTGGTAGATGACTGTCAGTGATGGTCATATTTAGATGTAAATACAAATTCCTCTTTCACAATGCACAACCTTTTAGAGGTACACCCCTACCTCCCCTCAGCATTGCTGGAATTCCTTTCTCACAGTAAACTGACTATCTCACTACACCTGAGTCAGCATGTAGCCAGTGCAGCCACAGAAAACATGTCCCAATTTCAAATCCCTCACCCAAGCCCTACTCTCACGAGAGAGGCCAGAGAGTTAATAAATTTGTTCACTCCGGACCACGAGCTGTTGTTCTCTCTGGTCCTGGGAGCAGCCACCTTGCTACCTCTCCTAATAAAATCTTGTCTCAGCTACTGGGGTTCCCTTTGTTGCGCAAGTGTGTTCAACATTGGTGCCGTGACTCGGATCCTATCTCCAGTGTGCCTGCTCCCCTTCTCTTTTCCGGTTGACCTGCCCTGGACCACGATTCACCCATGACTTCCTGGAGCTGAGCTTTCATTTGCCCAATCGTTCCCTTGTTCACCCAAACATCGGCTCAATATTCAGGTAAGTCCACTCGGGATTGGGCCTCTTCAGCATGGCGATAGATAACTCTAGGAAATGGGTCTGAATTTCTCTCTCGGGATCCGGGATCTCCACTTATTAGCTGCTATTAATTTTCCCAGCAACGGGCATTCAGCACCCGGGAGGAATCCGGGACTGCTTACAGACACTGGGAAAAGGGGTGACAACCTATTTGCAATGCTCTTGTGAATATTTTGTGGAAGCTGGCTTCTTGGGGACGCCCTTGAACTCACCAAGCCACGCACATTCAGAGTGCAAATATTACCATGGGGTCTTGCCCTTCCATTCTGGCAGACTCCTTTCTCGGTTGTCTCTTAGACAACTTCAAACCTCTAAACTCATTCATTTTTTATAATCAGAACTGGCCCCAATACCCTTTAGATAACTCCTCAAAATGGCCACTTAATGGCACTCTCGATCCAACATTTTAAGGGATCTTTTCAATTATGCTGAACCAACAGGCAAATGGAAAGAGATTACCTACATTCAAGCCTTTTCTCTTCTCCACTCCCACCCGCTTCCTCCACCCCTAGTCCTTGTCCTAGTGAGCCTGCTGTCGCCCCTTCGCCCGCCCCTTCCCCCCACGGCCTCTCCCTCTCCCTCTACTCCATCAGACTTTGACAATGCTGATGAACCTCCTCCAGAGGTTATTTCCCCTCCCTATTCCCTGGAAGGCATCTCCCTTGTCCACCCCTCTCCCACCACTCACTCAAAGAGGGACTGCTCAAACTAGTTTCAGGCCAGAGGAAAAAAAGTGCCACTTTTAAATCCAAACCACTGTGGCCATTCTCTAAGCTTCAGAAAGGGAAAGAAAGGGGAAACAAAAGGTATCTGGAAAGTGTAAGCTAAAACTAATCTTGATTCAAAAGTGCACTCTGGTCTCCTAAAGATGTTTACATGCTCCTTTACTAGGATAAATATGGCGGTTTCTTTTCTTTATCTTTTTTTCGCTGGTGAATTCACATATCATTTTCTGCACCTAAATATATTTCTCGATCAGTCTTTTTTTTTTTTTTGTCTAATTAGGGTCTTTTTTTTTTTTTAAGAAAGAGGGGGACAGTGAGTGAGAGAGAGAGAGAGAGAGAATCAATGTTTATTTAGTTTTTCACATGGTTTTCGTTGCTCTGAGACTTTCTTGTGCACGTGGTGCTGGGGTTTGAACTCGGGTACATGCTGCTGAGCCACCGTTCCAGTCCTAGAGATTTTAATTGTGGTTTTTAATGCTGTCTTTATTCAAAAGGTATTCAAAGAAAGGCTTTAATATCTGTGTTTTCTGTGGGTTTTTTTGGTGTGTGCACACCTGTCTTGTGTGCTTGTGTACATGTGTGTTATATGTTGTATTCAACATGTTACCAATTGACTTATAGATGAATGCTCATAAAATTTAAAAAAATGGATCCAAATTACTTTAGTTCACGTGACTTAAACGTTTAAAAAGAGGTTCAATCTAAATAATTTAAACATAAGAGTAAAGATGTTTAAGATTACTAGCTCATATGTTGTTCTAGGTGGTCAATCAATAGAATGCTGATTTCTATAAATGTTTAGAGTGTAGCATTCATTGCTTCTAGGATTTTTCTTCAGCAGAAAAAGATGGCTTACATTTGTCTAATATAGATTTAACGTAAATGGAATTAATCTCCATAAAAGTGTTTGTTAGAGGAGATATCTAATAAATTTGCAAAGTCAAAATGCTAAAACATCAATCGTTAAGTAAATTTGAGTAATCATGACTTCTTAGTTTCTATAAGGTGACATATTTGGGTTTATTAAGTGTGTTCTTATAAATTATATCTAGTAACATACATTTGGGTTTCTTAAATGTGCTTTTACAGACTGGTAACTAAAAATATAATTTAAGATTGGTTTTTTTCTGGGTCTTCAGCAAAAGCAAGATTATTAAGAGTTAAAATTCTAACATGTATAATTCTATATATGCAAAGAGTACAAAGGTTTCAACTGTGAATCCATTAAAGTACTATAAATAAAAAAGTACTATAAATAGCATAAAATATTTAATCTTATTAGGTGAAATAATCAGAAAGATTCAAAAATTTTATAAGGACTGTTTCAAAATGTAAGTGTAAAAGAGTCAACAAATAGGAAATAAATATAAAAAGTTATAAGCAATAAAATTTAATATTATTTAAGGTTTCACTTAAGTTTAAACATTAATGTACTGTTATGAACCAGAATCTGATTCAATGTGTTGAAGTAAAAAGGGTTTCTTAAAACACTGATCTGCTCTTATCAAGATAATTCCTGGTATTAGATTTAATTACTTAGGAAAACCAAATCTTAAAGGAATTGTAGTTTATACCTGTTTTAAAACCTTTTAAATGATTACTGCATAACATTAAATGAGCAAATGTTTTAGGTTATTACAATACAGCTGACACTTTAATATATGTAAACAGAACTATATTTAAGAACTAGATATTTATCTGAGCCTTGTTTAAATGTTATGTAAGTTTATAAAATAAAAACTTACATAGGGTTACAGACAAAGTAATTAGCATGCTCTCTTTTACACATTGTATTTCAAAACCTAGTCATATCTGTTTACTTTAACTACATAAATGTTTCATTGTTATACATCAGATAATAAGTCTATCTCTGATCATCTACACTTTCCTAAATTTAGAAAATTTACAATCTACAATGGATTCTGAATTCTTCTGCAGTTTAAATTTAGTTAATATAAGGTCATCTGTGTGGTTAATAATGGCTTCTGTTGTGTATTAGATTATTCATTTCCTCCAAGTGTATAAAACTTTTAAGGTGTAAAACTTAAGGCAGCATTTTACCAAGCTGATGTTTCCAAAGTTGTTTGTAACAATGGTCTCCTTCAGGTTTATATGGAAACAACAAATTTAATTGGGGATTTATTTATAACATTTAATATTTTACAGTTGAGTAAGAATAACCTGATTCTTTACACTGGGATAAAATTTAACTGTATTTCTGGAAAGTAATAAAGAGAGCCTAATTTATTTAAAGATTAGCAATGTAAAACAAAAACATTTTGCTACCCTTTCCAAAAGGAGCCCTCTTAGCTTTTGCTTGATTTACGTTTGAGATATAAGGTTGTGTATTAACTAATACTTACATAGACTCAGGAAAACCCTACTGTCTTTCTGGAGAAACTCAGGGAGGCATTGAGAAAACACATCATGGACCCTGAGTCCATAGAGGGCCACATAATTTCAAAGGGCAAATTTATCACTCAGATGGCCCCAGACATTCGGAGGAAGTTACAAAATTAGCATATGGCGCTGATCAGTCTTTAGATAACATCCCCCAGCTTGCAACCTCTGTTTTTTATAACAGTGATCAGGAGGAGAGGAAACAAAAAGAACAAAGACTGGAAAAAGCTGAGGCACTGACTGTGGCCCTGAAAAGAGTAAGCTTCTGGGATAATAAAGGAGAGAAATGGAATGGACCCCAACTCACACAAAAGGACTTATGTTCATTGTGAAAAAGAGGGACGTTACCTGCAGGAATGCCCACAGGCCAAGTAACCACCACCAAGGACCTATCCTATCTGTCAAGGCAATCCACTGGAGGAATAAATGTCCCAAGAGATGCAGACCCTCAGGTCCAACATTCCACACACACAGGCCTGACAGGGCTGAGGTAGGTTCAATGGCTCCCGCAACTGCTATTATGAGCCACAGGTCTGCTTCTCCATAGGGAGCCAAGAGGTCAGTGCCCCCTTGGACACTGGCGCTAGCCTTTCTGTACTTGTCTCTTACCCTTGATCCCCCTCCTCTAATACTTGACAGTGCAAGGAGTATCTAGAGGGTCTGTGACTAGAAGCTTGACTCTCCCACTGAGCTGTAAATGAGACAGGATGATGTTTTCTCATGCTTTCCTAACAGTCCAAAGAGTGTCCTACTCCTCGTTTGGGAGAGATTTACTTTCAAAGATTCAGGATTCCATCATGATAAATTGAAGGCCGCTAAGACCACTATGCTTGCATCTATTAAAATGTGATATAAACCCCAAAACATGAGCCACTAAGGGCAGAATTGGGCAAGCAAAAAGTGCAATTCAATTAAAATAGCCCTAAAGGATCCCCCTGTCCTTCTATGCCAGAGGCAGAAACATACACCTTCTCCAAGGCCTTAAGGTAATTAATAAAGCAGACAGTCTCCTCCACTCTTTGATTCTTAATCCTTATACTCTCTCATTTGAGATCCTAGCTACTGGTACTTCGTCTATTGTATTTAATGCCTTTTTCTATAGACTTTCAATTACAATACATGTTTATCTTTGAGGAGCCAAATAACAGAGCTGGTTTTCCCTCTCTTAGATTCAATATTAATTTTCATTCTGATATTAATTTTTGATATCTTAGTTCAGCTGATTCATTCCAAGTTAAAATCTGTCAGACTCCCGATGGTGATGAAATTAGAGCCACCCACGATCACTACAGATGTCCTTAAGCATCTCTGATGTCCTTTATCATGGACCCCTTAATTGACCTGAACATTCTTAGAAGAAAACTCAAACTGCTTGCAGGTTTGGGGGAAGGGAAAGGACAATAAACTGAAGGGTAACTCTCCAAAATAGACAGGCTTTGGATTTGCTTATTGCTGAAAAGGGAGAAGTCTGTCTCTTTCTCAGGGAAGAATGCTGCTCTTACATTAACGAATCTGGTCTAGTATAGGAAAATGCTCAAAACCCTTAGTAAATTAAGTGAAGACCTGAAAAGCAAATATCAACAGTCTACTCCCTCAGAATGGCACCAGGGACCAACAGCCACTTGGCTTCTTCCCCTCTTGGGATCCCTGGCCACTCTTTGCCTCCTTGCTTTAATTTTGCCTTGTATTTTTCAGCCTTCTAAAACTTTCTGAGCAAATTTTAGTCATCATCAACCAGAAGATTAATCAAATGTTCCTGTCCAGTTATCAGCCTTTGAGAAACTACCCTGAAGATCAACATCCCTAGACATCCCAGTCCTAGAATCACCACCCCTGATTAGCAGGAAGTAGCTTCAGAAGATGGACCTTTGGCCCTGCTCCATTATAAAATAGAAAAGGGTGGAATGTTAGATGACTGTCAGTAATGATGGCCATATTTAGATGTAAATTCCTGGCACAGCTGCAGCAGCAACTCTTTTGTCCCAATTTCAAATCCCCTGCTCAAACCCTGTTCTCTTAAGAGAGCTAGCTAATAAATTAGCTCACTCCAGACCATGCAGTGCTGTTCCTTCCTGTTCCAGGACCAGCCATCTTGTTACCTCTCTTAATAAAATCTCTTGTCTCAGCTACCAAAGGTTCTCTTTGCTGTGTGAGCATACCCCACAGTTTCCAGTTTTAACTGGGAATAGCAGTAAACACTAAAAATCGGCTATTTTGGCTGCAGAGATCTGCAGTCAGGCCCAAACTCCATTCTCCAGTGGGAGTATAGAATCTGGCCTCATCTCAAAAGCCCCACATAAGTGGCACATCTGTAATCCCAATAGCTCTAGTAGCTGAGGCATGCACTCTTTATTCTCACAACAGGAAAAAAGCTAAACATACTAAAAATCACTGATGACTTAAATCCATGAAAGATTTGAGATTATGAGACAGGGGGACAAGTTAGGAAGTCAGGGTAGGCAGAATGACGGGGGTCAATAAGGAGGAAATTGACTGACTGCCATTTTTTCTAAGAGGGCAAAGAGCATTCACTGTTACAACCCCCCATGCTAACAAAGCCCTCTATCAACAGAGGTGTTCCAGACACAGACAGTTCCTCTGCTGATAAAGGTTCCCTTGGGCCCAGGACAAAAGACTAGATCAGACCAGAGCTCCTGATCCCTGCTCCCAAGCATGGGGGAGGGAAGGCAATGATTACTCAAAGGGGGAGAATCTTGGAGAGACTATAAGACGAGCCAGACCACCTCTTCGAGTTCTTGGCTGGGAGACTCCCTTCTCCTGGAGAAGTCTTTTCTTTCTATCCTTTCTTAAATAAACTCTGTTTACTCCACCTGCTTCAGTGTCCCTCAGTTTCATTCTTCAACCAAGAGAGGACAGTGAGGCAGAAAAAGTTAGGCAGTTCAGTGTAGGCAGAACAATGTGGGTTGATAAGGAGAAAATTAACTGATAGTCATCTTTCCTGAGAGGGCAAAGACATCCCCCAATGCTTTAATAAGGGTCTGACAAGATAGGCCCAGATGCAGACATGCCCTGCTGCTAAGGAAGGAACCACATTCTTTCTATTGGTGCCTAAGGCATGGATCAAAGACTGGACCAGAATTCCCCGCACCTGTGTCCTAGGTACAGGGACAGGGAAGCAGTGACCAATCCAGGAGAGGACATCATATAAAAAGGGCAAACCTCACTGCCTCATCGGCTCTGTCCCCTTCCCCCACTCTGGGGGAAGTCTGCTCTTTTCCATATGTTTTACTTTCTATAATAAAATCCGTCTACTATGCTTGCCTCGGTGTCCCTCAGTTTCATTTTTCAACTCCGAGAGGACACGAACCCGACATTCACATCACTAGCATCAACAGGAACCCAACATCCACAAAACCAGCATCAATTACAGGACAAATTTCTACCCTAAAATATGCAGAGGCAGAATATAAAGAAATTGAGTATACAACTGGGAGCAAATTGTTTACGGCAAAATCCAGGGGCTCCAGTAATTTCTCTTTTTGTGGGGGCAGCGAGTTTACCAGGGATTGAAACCATGGGTGCTTTATCACTGAACCACAACCCCAGCCCTTTTTATTTATTTATTTTAATCATTCTACTTGGATAGCAGTAACTCATTGAGTTTCTTTTTTAAGAAACAGTGAGGAGGGAATGCCGGGTCACCATTACGAGCCCCAGGAGACAGCACTCTCTGGCTTTTTTAGAGCAGACTAGGAAAAGTACCAGGAAATCACCACAGGCTTCAGTCTCATCCAGGAAACGAAGGCCTAGGTCAGCCCCAGACTCCACCCTTCTTAGGAGGTCTTCAGTTTTTGGAATAAGGTGGAGCAATTCCCTGCCCTGTCCACTCCTCCTAGCCAGGAGGAGCACGTCTTTTGACTCAAGAGACAGTGTATGCCTCTCCCAGCAGAGGGAGAATAGAAATCAGCCAGGGTCCCTGCTCATTAAGCCCTCTGGCTACAGCTCCCCTGAGAAGCTGGCAAACTTCAGCTTCCCAGAATCAATCCTCTTCGTTGGAAGCTCCTCCTAGAAATCCCAGGAATCTGAAGACACTCCAGTCCGCTTTGTGAGATCACATAACCACAGACCGAGAGACAGTCATATCAAAACCTGGAAGCAAAGTGAACTTCTCCTCCCAAAGGTCCCAGAGACTCCCTTACTGGTATTTTAGTTCCAAGGTTTCATAAAGAAACTTAACTTCATAAGGGCCAGAGACACTCTTAATATCTATAGTTCCAAGCGTTGCCTAGTAAGAATTTTTTTTTTTTTGCTACTGTTGATTGCATGTTTTAGATGTATACCATTGTATTAACTGGAAAAGTTTACTGGTTCTCCGATATATAAAAACTATACCTGCTTTTTTTCTCCCTGCCTTGTTAACTTCTACGGGCGGATATCCCCCCATTCTTTCATATTTTTTTTTCTCTTCTTCTTTAAGGGGGAAAAAATTAACAATAATATTTGTTCCTATTATGATACCCTGTTTTTAGGTTTCTTTCTCTTTTTCTTTTTCCCCATTTACCGTCTCTCTTATTCCCTCTTATCCATCCTGTCTAGCCTTGTCCTCATTCTTGAGAAGAAGGATCCTAGTCAGTGCATATAGTATTTGAAATATTTTATGCCTGACAAACATAATTCACAGGGATAACGTCTTCCCTTTTAAGGAGCACCCAAATCTTAGTAATAACTCTTTTACCCTTCCTACATTAGGCCACAGCTATCCTAGCTTCCCTTTGGATCTGTATTTTCTTTTCTACTTCTTTCTTTTCTCCTTTATTTTAAATTTAGTAATTTTTTTTAAATTTCCCTTTTCTTTTTTTCAAATTTTTTCCTCTTAGCAATTTCTTTTTCTTTCTTCAGCAAATTCTTTACCTCCTCCACTTTCTCACTGTACATAATTGGTCTATATAATCTCTTCTCTTAATTTCACTGGAATTACCCCCCCCTTTCTTACTCCAAATTGTTTAACTCTCTTCAACCCCCCATTATTAAGGCTGCGTAACTATTACTGCTGCAATTATTAATCTGAATAACACTTATTTGTTCTTGAAGTCCATCATATGTAATAGCAATATACGGGTGGGTCGAAAATATGGATTATCACTAATTGTAGTTACATAGGCTGAATTCAACAATCCATTATAATCTGTGCTAAATAACCAATTTACTACTGTTTATTGTAAGATTTGGTTGTACACATTAACAATTTGCTACTAGTGCATGAGGTGTTGGAATTCTGTAAGGGTAACAAACAGTTCACAGTAAAGGGGGTAGTCTTTTGAAATCAACTCTCCTGACAAAACCCCATTTCAAGTAAGGGTTGGGACAGATTTCCCAATTCAACAGCTTAGTCCTTAAGCCAGAAGACAGGAAAAAGAACCACG
The DNA here is from genome assembly GCA_004027875.1 of Aplodontia rufa. NCBI lineage: Eukaryota > Metazoa > Chordata > Mammalia > Rodentia > Aplodontiidae > Aplodontia > Aplodontia rufa. Next base: position 31,985 of record PVKS010018271.1, read on the forward strand.
AACCTTGTATTGCTTCCACATAGGGTTCACCTGGCAAATAAGAGAGAAGAATCTCTTCAGACATGAGGAATCAAACTCGAAGAGGTTCACATCAATCCCAAAACTCTCCTGGTAAGGGGGCTATGGCCAGGGATCGGGATGAAAATCTAGAACAATATATCAATGAGCTGATAACAAAAAGGAACAACGACTTAAAAGAAGAGATAATAAAGGGAATAAATGAGAAAACTCAAGAATTAAAAGATTCAATCATTAAAGAAATAGATTCTCTGAAAAAGGAAGTTACAGAACTCAAATCTGCAGTCAATGAGATGAGAGGGACTATGCAAGAATTCAATAATAGACTAACTTCAGTAGAAAATAGAACCTCTGCTATTGAAGACAGAACTTCCGATAATGAAGACAGGTTGATCAAGCTAGAGCTCACCGACACCAAAAAAGAAAAACAATTAAGAAATCATGACCAGTATTTCAAGAATGTCTGGGATGAAATGAGAAGGAACAATCTGAGAGTAATTGGAATACAGGAAGAAATTGAGACACACACCAATGGTATGAGGAATATTCTCAAAGAGATAGTGAAAGAAAACTTTTCCCACATAAAAATAGAATATGACATGGTCATCCAGGAAGCTTACAGGACACCCAATAGGCCTAATCAAAAGAGAAACTCACCAAGACATATCATATTCAAAATGTACAACAGAGATACCAAGGAAACTATATTAAAAGCAGCAAGGGAGAAACACCAAATCACATTCAGAGGCAAGCCAATAAGAATTGTCTGTGACTTTTCAACCCAAACACTGGAAGCAAGATGGTCTTGGAATAAAATCTTTCAACGACTAAATGACCACAACATGCAGCCTAGAATTCTATTCCCAGCAAAACTCAGCTTCAAATTTAATGGAGAAATAAAAACGTTCCATGATAAAACAAAACTAGCAGAATTTGTCAACAGAAAACCTGCCCTACAAAGAATTCTCAGGGAAATACTCCAGGCAGAACAACAAGGAATTGATACCCAAAACCCACAAACAGAAGAAATTCAGTGAAAGTATCACCCAGCAAAAACTAACCAAGGCAACCACAGAACTAGCTAAATAAGACACAATGGCTACAAATCAATTACACACTTCTATCTTAACACTGAATGTGAATGGTCTAAATGCACCACTCAAAAGACATAGACTTGCAGACTGGATCAAAAAACAAAATCCAACCATATGCTGCTTACAAAAAACTCACCTAACAGGCAAAGACATCCACAGATTAAGGGTGAAAGGATGGAAAAAAAATCTACCATGCTTACGGCCCAAGAAAACAAGCTGGTGTCGCTATACTTATATCCGACGAACTAAATTTCAAACATAAATCAATCAAAAGAGATAAAGAAAGTCACTACTTAATACTAAAAGGAATCCTTCAACAGGAAGAAATAACCATAGTTAATATTTACTCTCCAAACAACAATGCACCCAACTACGTGAATAAATTACTGCATGACATTAAACCACTCATGGATCACAACACAATAATACTGGGAGACTTCAACACTCCACTGTCACCATTAGACAATCATCAAAACAAAAAATCAATAAAGAAATCTCCAGCCTAAATAACTCCATAAATCAAATGGACTTAATAGATATATATAGAATTTTCCATCCCAAGCTAGCGGAATACTCCTTCTTCTCTCCAGCACATGGATCCTTTTCCAAAGTAGACCATATTCTGGTTCATAAAGATAGTCTCAGCAAATATAAAAAAGTAGACATCATCTCGTGTGTCCTTTTAGACCACAATGCTATGACCCTAGTGATCAACAGCAATAATCATAACAGAAAACACACATATTCATGGAGATTGAATAATACCCTATTAAATGAAGAATGGATCCAAGAAAACATTAGAGAAGTAATCCAAAAATTCTTGGAAGAGAATGAAAATGAAGACACAACATATCGAAACCTCTGGGACAGCATGAAAGCTTTCCTAAGAGGAAAATTCATAGCACTGAGTGCCCACATCAAAAATGAAGAGAGATCCCAAATAAATAAGCTTACCCTTCATCTCAAAGCCCTTCAAAAGGAAGAATAATCAAACCCCAAAGCCAGCAGAAGACAAGAAAAAAATCAAGATCAGAGCTGAAATCAATGAAATTGAAAACAAAAAAACAATAAAATGAACTGATGAAACAAAGAGCTGGTACTTTGAAAAAATAAACAAGATAGGCCCCTAGTGAATCCAACCAAAAGAAGGAGAGAAATGAAGCAAATCAATAAAATCTCCAATGAAAAGGGAGTGATCACCACCGACCACCATGGAAATCCAACAAATTATAATATCATATTTTGAAATCTATACTCCTCCAAATTAGATAACTTCGAAGAAATGGATAAATTTCTTGACACATACAACATCCCTAAGTTGAATCAGGAGGATATTGAATTCCTAAATAGCCCAATCACAGGCACTGAAATCCATATTGCAATTATAAGTCTACCAAAGAAGAAAAGCCCAGGACCTGATGGCTTCTCCGCTGATTTTTACCACACTTTTGAGGAGGAACTAACACCTCCCCTTATTAAGTTATTTCAAGAAATTGAAAAGGAGGGAATGCTCCCATCCACTTTTTATGAAGCAACCATAACTCTGATACCAAAACCTGACAAGGATACATCAAGAAAAGAAAACTACAGACCAATATCCCTTATGATCTTGGATGCAAAAATCCTTAATAAAGTGCTAGCAAACCATATTCAAAAACTTATAAAGAAGATAATCCATCATGATCAAGTGGGCTTCATCCCAGGAATGCAGGGCTGGTTCAACATACGCAAAACAATTAACATAATTCACCACTTAAACAGAATCAAGGACAAAAACCATATGATCATCTCAGTGGATGCAGAAAAGGCCTTTGATAAAATCCAGCACCCTTTTACATTCAAAACTCTAAAGAAGATGGGGTTCAAAGGACCATTTCTGAACTTTGTAAAGGCTATATATGCTAAATCCTCAGCTAGTATAATACTAAACGGAGAAAAGCTGAAAGAATTTCCACTAAAATCGGGAACAAGACAAGGCTATCTGCTCTCACCACTTTTATTCAATATTGTTCTTGAAACCCTAGCTGGAGCAATTAGGCAAGAGAAAGAAAGCAAAGGAATAAAAATAGGAAGAGAAGAAGTCAAACTCTCTCTTTTTGCTGATGACATGATCCTGTAGCTGGAAGATCCAAAAAACTCCATCAGTAAACTGCTTGAACTCATAAATAGATTTAGCAAAGTGGCAGGATACAAGATCAACACGCATAAATCAATAGCTTTCCTATACAATAATAATAATAGGACTGAAGAAGAAGTCAGGAAATCAGTCCCTTTCAAAATATCTTCAAAAAAAATAAAATACTTGGGAATTAACCTTACAAGGGAAATCAAAGATCTCTTCAACGAAAACTATCGGTCACTGAAGAATGAAATCCAAGACAACCTAAGAAGATGGAAAGATATCCCATATTCTTGGTTAGGCAGAATTAATATAATAAAAATGGCCATTCTACTGAAAGCTTTATATAGATTTAAAGCTATCCCTGTGAAGATACCTATGTCGTTCTTTACAGACATAGAAAAAGCAATTCTCAAATTCATTTGGAACAATAAGAAACCAAGAATTGCCAAAACACTACTAAACAAGAAAGATGAAACAGGTGGTTTTGCCATACCAGATTTAAAACTATACTATAGAGCCGTAGTAACAAAGACAGCATGGTACTGGTATCAAGATAGGAAAGAAGACCAATGGAATAGAATAGAAGACCCTGAAACAAACCCTCAAATCTTTAAACATCTGACTTTTGCCAAAGGGGGGGGCAAAATATTACATGGAGGTGTGACAGCCTCTTCTCCTTGCACAAGAATCAAATCAAAATGGATCAAGGAGCTAGGAATTACACCAGCTACCTTGCAAATGACAGAAGACAAAGTAGGTCCAACACTTCAGCATTAGGGAGTAGGCAAAGACTTTCTCAACATGTCTCCAAAAGGGAAGGAAATAAAGTAAAAAATCAGTGAATGGGATGCCATAAAGCTAAAAAGCTTTTGTACTGCCATGGAAACAGTCATAAGAGTCAAGAGGTTTCCTATGGAAATGGAGAGAATCACGGGCTATGATTCCTCTGACAGGGGTCTCATATCCAGAATCTACAAAATCCTCAAAAATCTCAACTACAAAAAACACTAACAGCCCAATTAATAAATGGGCCAAAGAGCTAAATAGAAACTTCTCATCAGAAGACATCGATCAAGCCAATGAACACATAAGAAAAGTGCTCTAAATCTCTAGTAATCAGAGAAATGAAAATGAAAATCACATTAAGATACCACCTTATGCCAGTCAGAATGGCAAAAATGAAGAAAATAAACGATAATAGATGCTGGAGGGGCTGTGGAGAGATAGGGACACTAACAGACTGTTGGTGGAGCTGCAGACTGGTACAGCCCCTCTGGAAAACAGTGTGGAGAATCCTCAAAAAACTAGGCATGAGCCCACCATACAACCCTGCTATTCCACTCCTGGGTATCTTTCCAGGGCATTTAGAATCAGCACATTATAATGACACAGCAATATCTATGTTCATAGCAGCTCAATTTACTATTGCTAGACTATGGAAACAACCCAGATATCCCTCACTGGATGAATGGATCCAAAAACTGTGGTACATATATACCATGGAATTTTACACAGCAATTAGAAACAATGATATTGCAGCCTTTGAAGGTAAATGGATGGCTATGGAAGAAATTATGCTTAGTAAAATCAGCTTAACCCAGAGAACCAAGGGTCGAATGTTTCCACTCATCTGTGGAGGTTGGAACTAGACCCTGGCCATTCAGAAAGGTGGTCTATTATCATGTGTTAAATCCAGATAAGTTGTAATGTTATACAGCCTAATACTTTTTTAGAGATATTGTGGGTAAGGGAAGGGAGGGTTACGGGTGGGAAACTGGGGGGGGGGCACTCCTGGGGGTAAATCTAGTATCCAGAAACTATACACATTTTATATTATTTTGTTAAAAATTTGTATGGTTGTTCAAAAATTAAAATTTAAATTTAAAAAAATTAAAAAAAAAGAAACAGTGAGGAGCTGGAGCAGTGGCTCAGCAGTTACTGCACTTGCCAGGCATGCAAGGGGAGGCAAGTTTGAACCCCAGCACCATATACACAATGAAGTGTTAGAGCAACGAAAATCAGACAAAAAATTAAAAAATGATTCTGCCTTTCTCTCTCTTAAAAAAAGAGAGAGAGAGAAAGACAATCAATTTTATTTAGTTTTTCATGTAGCTTTTGTTACTCTGACACTTCGTTGTGTATGTGGTGCTGGGGTTCGAACCTGTGTCCCTGCGCATGCCAGGGAAGCACCATAACCACTGAGCCACCACTCTAGCCCCTTTATTATTTAAATAAACCACCAACTAGCTTGGCATGGTGGCACATGCCTGTAATCTCAGCAACTAGGGAGGCAGAAGCAGGAGAATCACAAGTTCAAAGTCAGCCTCAGCAATTTAGCAAGACCCTGTCTCAAAATAAAAAATAGAAAGGGTTGGGGATGTAGCTCAGTGGTAAATCATGCATTGGTTCAATCCCTGGCACACACACAAAAAACAAACAAACAAACAAACAAACAAAAAAGCCACTTAAGTGCAAAATTGTGTAGTTCTATCATACCTCCACCTCTAGTCCAGCCCCTAGCACAGGCATTCCATAAATTTTAACAACCCATAGGTAGGGGTGACTATCTCTCCCTCTGGAGATGGCATGCAATCTCCCTTGAATGCATATTCCTTGCTTCACCCAAAGGCATTTCTTTTTTTGTTTGTTTTGGTCTGGAGATTTAACCCAGAGGCACTTCACCACTGAGCTATATACCCATCTGTTTTGTTTTTTGCTTGTTTGTTTAATTTTGCCACAGGGTCTCACTAAACTGCTTAAGGCTTTCCTTAATTGCTGAGGCTGGCTTTGAATTTGTAATCCTCCTGTCTCACTCAGCCTTCCAAACCACTGGGATTACAGGCTCTACCACACCCACCACATCTGACTGGCATCTCTTTGGACACTGCCCCCTGTTGGTTCTTTAATGTGTACATCAGTGGCCCATTTCATGCTGTGAATATAGCCTTTGCTGCTCTGCCACTGAGACTATTTTTAAAAGGACATGTTTTCTCTTCTCCTTTTTGCAAACTACCAAGTGAATTTCGTCTGGGCACACCTGGAGTAGCCTTTGAGTCACTCTTAAAAACCCTTTGTTCCACCTGATGGGCAGAATTGTGAGAAACAGTCCAGTGGTCTATTTTCAGAATACAGTATTTAGTTTTAAAAGTAAAATTATGGGGGCTGGAGTGGTGACTCGGTGGTTACAGCGCTTGCCTGGCATGAGCAAGTACGCGAGTTCAAACCCCAGCACCACGTGTTCAACAAAGTCTCGGAGCAATGAAAGGCACATGAAAAACTAAATAAAAATTGTTTAAAATAAATAAATAAATAAAAGTAAAATTATGGGGGATGTAAGAAAATCAGTCAGAGGAAAAAATAAAGTAGAGTGGTTACCGGTAGTTAATACCTGAGTGTAACAGATTAACAGCTGCTTGACAAATAGGAAGTGGAGGTCAGGGGAGAAGCCAGCCTGACCAACAGAGACAAACTGCATGCAACCCTAAATCCCTTCCCACCACAAGAGATCAAAGGAAAGTGTAGACATCTAAAGGTACATTTCTTTAAATATCCCCAAAACAGACAGTAAAACAACATCTTGGAGGATTGTGCACTCCACAGTACTCAGTACTCAAGGAACCAAGTGAGGGACCTTGTACCCCAGGTAATAAAAATGCTGATTGGGCCTGCTTACCCAGATACCCATTCTTGCAAGAAGGTGAGTAAAAGCTTCCCTTTCTCTCTACCTTGTCTCTCTAAGTCGGTTGTTTGGGTTTGCCACAGCCTCTGGGAAAGGAATTCCCCTTGTTACTCCTTTGCTAATAAAGCAACAAATCTTCTTTTTCCTTTTACTCAAAACCATGTTTTCATCATTGAACTGGCTTTAGGGAAAAGGACAGAGCTTTTGGTAACAAACTCGCACCCCAGGTGGGATCTGAGAGCAGCTCCTGCTCCAACTTTCTTGGGCAGGTCTGGCACTCCAAGCAACCCCACTTCCACGCTAACTAAGGACGTAAGGTGACTGGCAAACGCGTTCAAAGCCAACTGCTAGAGAGGAGCCTGGTGAATTTGCTTCAGGTTGAACCAGAGGAGTTATTCCTTTGAATAATGGGATGAGGACTGTCCCAGTAGCTTCCAAAGTTCCTTTTGTTTCAGGGAACTCGTTTTCTCTACCTGAACAGTACAGGTTGCTCCATCTGGGTCACTTCGAGAAAAAGGAAACCAAATGCAGTAAAGTCATAACACCTTGGCCATCTAGTAACTACTGCAGTGTACACACCGAGACCCTTGATTCCACAATCTGGTTTCCCTTTGTGGGAACATCTGTGGTGCTACTGGTATAAGATGGTAATTTGGAAGTAGGGAAATTAGGGGATTTCCCCCCATCTGGTCTATTTTAAAGGTTCTCATCTTTTGGCCATGATTTTAGGGATCCTCTCTGATTACTGGTCTCTGTATTTTTGTTTGTATCTGTTATTCACCCTTTAAGACATGGGCAATACGAGCAGCTCGGGCGGCAGAGACAAGCAGCACAGCTTTGGAAGACTCCTGCACTGCGCGCCGCCAGGATGCCGAAGACGAAGGTCATCTCCATGGAAGGTGCAGCCAAGGAGGAGACCAAGAGGAGTTCCCCTGGCTGTTAGCTAAGCCTGCTCCTGCCAAGGTGGACGCCAAGCCTAGGAAGGCAGTGGGCAAGGATAAATCTTCGGACAAAAAAGCACAAACAAAAGGGAAAAGGGGAGCAAAGTGAAAACAGGCTCAAGTAGCTAATCAATAAACTAAAGAAGATTTACCCGCAGAAAATGGATAAACTAAAAATGAGAGTCAGAAGAGAAAGAGAAGCCAAGTCTGATTAATCATACACCATGTCTTATCAGTGGTCCTATCTCCCTTCTTGAACTATCCAGAGAAATATTTTTATCAACTATTTTGTAAATGCAAGTTTTTTAGTAGCTCTAGAAACATTTTTAAAAAGGAGGGAATCCCACCTCATCCCATTTTTTAAGTGTAAATGATTTTTTTTAGAACTGAAATTGTTTGCTAGTGGTTTATTTTTGGGTACAACCAGAAGATAGTGGGATATTGAATTATGGGAGGTTTGGACTATCTTGAGTGTCAGCTTAACATTCCATAGGTGGGGGGCTAGTTTTATATCCTGCAATACAACATGTATTAAGTGGCAGTTTGGAGTTACAGACTTGCACTTAATGTCTTGACTATTTTATTTTATTTTTTTAAAGAAAGAAGGACAGTGAGAGAGAGAGGGAGAAAGACAAACTTTTGTTTTTCATGTGGCCTTTGTTGCTACAACACTCAGTTGTGTAC
>PVKS010018272.1:0-40413 GCA_004027875.1 Aplodontia rufa
GCAGACCAGGGCAAAGCTTGAGGGGGCTTGGGCTGGAAGCTCTAGTCAGGGAGAATAGTTCACAATCACCACGCACGTCGTTAGAGAAATCCAAGGTTTTTGTTTTGTTCATTTGTTTGCTTTCTTAGGAATCTTGGTATTTTTAAAAATTGAGATATAAATCACATGCCTTAAAATTTAGAATTTTAAAGTACACAACTGGCTGATATTTACGGTATAGTCACACTGTCACGCAACCATCACCACTCTGTTAATCTCAGAACATTTTCATTTCCCCAAAAGAAACCCCATACCATTACAGTCACTTCCCATTTCCCTCTTCCTCTGTTCTTTGGAAACTGCTAATATCTTTTTCTGTCCCTGTACATCTCATACAAATCAAATCACATAATATGTGGTCTGTGTCTGGCTTCTTCCTCAGCATAAAGCCTTCAAGGTCCAGTCATGTGGCAGCATACATTAGTTCTTCATTCCTTTTTTAGCCCTTACTTTTAAATTTTGGTGCAATATACTGAAGATTCACCCTTTTAAACTACTTACAAGGGTGCAGGCCAGTGGAATTAAGTACATGTTGTATAACCATCATCCTTACCCATCTCCAGAACTCCTTCATCACCCCACACTGAAACCCTGTGCCATGAAGCAATCACCTCCCACTCCCTGGATACCTCTACTCTGTCTCTAAGTTTGCTGATTCCAGGGGCCTCACACAAGTGGGATCACATCATATTTGTCTTCTCGTGACTGGCTTATTTCACTCAGCACCACGTCTTCAAAGTTCATCATGTTGCAGCATCTCTCAGAATTTCCTTCCTTTTTATGGCTGAGTAAATATTCCATCGTATGGATATACCACATTTCATGTGTCCACTCATCTGTTGATGGACATTCGGATCACTTACACTTTATGACTATTTTCAATACTGCTGCTATAGACATTTTTGTGTGGATTTTTGCATGAGCACATATTTTCAATTCTCTTGGGTAGCAGATAATATTTAGGTGGGACTCTAGAAGAATTTGACAAGGAACAAACATTACCCAGATGTGGGTCCATTGACTATATCTCAGGATGGACAGTGACCATGGGAACTCTCCGTCTCCCCAGATGAGTAACAGACGAGAAGCTTCTCTTGTGGGGAAGGATATTTGTACCTTGTTAGGCAGGACACAGGTTGTAAGAGTTCTCAGAACAGGTAGAGGCCGTAGGAGGATGCTGAGTGCTGGTTACTCAAGTCCTGTCTCTCAGGTCCAAACCCCAACGTCTACACTGTCCCTTGCGAGCACAGAAGGCCAGGGGCTCTGCAGCTACAGTGCTTCTTATTGTTATTTTTTAAATTTATTTTTTTATTCATTTGACATAGTCTTACATATTGGAGGGAATCGTTACATATTCACGCATAGATGGATACTGACACAGTAAGTTAAGGCCGATCCTAGTCCAGGATCTCCCCCCTCGACTACTCCCCACTCCCGTGTCTCCTCTGCTTTACCCCCGTGTTACAGATAGAAATAAGCATATACGTGTGTATGAATTTTTGAATTTTCTGTTCTTCTCTGCCCACCTGTGTATAGTTGGGCTTCTCATGGGAGTTGAGGGTTCCCAGTTGCATTGATAATCCTCCTAATCCTTCCCTCCCCTCCCTGCCTCCCTCCCTTCTCCCCCACTTCATAGTTATGGTTCTCCCTGCTTATGTGAAAATTCACCTATGTTGAGTTTATTTTTTGAGCTTAGCTAAATCTGTTTTAGATTTAACTTTAGCTTCCACATGTGAGAGAAAACATTCAGCCCTTGAGTCTCTGAGTTTGGAATATTTCAATCAGCATAATTTTTTCCATCTCTGTCCATTTGGCTGCAAATGCCATGATATCATTCTAATAGCTGAGTAAGAACTTCATTGTATATATATATATACCAGTTTCTGAATCCACTCATCCAGTGAGGGCCATCTGTTGGTGGGACTGCAAGCTTGTACAGCCACTCTGGAAAGCAGGGTGGAGACTCCTCAAAAAACTAGGGTTGGGGGCTGGAGTGGTGGCTCAGAGGTTACGGCACATGCCTGGCATGTTTGGGGACCCAGGTTCGAACCCCAGCACCACAAACACAACTAAGCGTCGCAGCAACAAAAACCAGATGAAAAGGTAAATAAAATTGATCCTCTCTCTCATTGTCCATCTCTCTTTAAAAAGAAAAGAAAAGAAAAGAAAAGAGAAAGGTATACTTAAAAACAACAACAACAAGAAAACTAGGGTTGGCGCTACCTTATGACCCAGTTATCCCACTCTTGGGTATTTTCCCAAAAGAGCTAGTGTCAGCATACTACTGAGAAACAGCTACATCAATGTTTATAGCAGCTCAGTTTACAACAGCTAAACTTTGGAACCAACAAAGTTCTTTTTTAATAGCCGCCTGCCTGCTAAATGCTGCCTTGGGAGGCCCTAGAGGGAAAATGAAGACCCACTCTTTTCTGACTGCTGTTCCTGTGAGAATCATCCTGGCTCTTCACCCTGATGGTAGCCCTTGATTCGAGGGTCCAGTTTTTCCCCCACAAATGCCCAAGACTGTCACGCTCTCTCATATATGCCGGAAGCAGCTGGCAGTGATGCCCTCTACTCTATTCCTCAGAACTTTGTGACCCTGTGGGGCTGGGGGTCCACCCTCTGAGCCCCTGGGTATCAGTATGGCTGGTAGTACCCCAGTTCCATAGTCATGGAACCTCAGCGCCCTCTTCTTGTGTTTCGTTTTCCAATATTTGTTTCATCAATCCTTTTCATTAAATTCTGTCTGTTAAGATAACACATGATTTCTGTTGTCCCAACTGAATCTTAGCTGTGCGTACTCACAGCACCAGCCAGGCTTCTCAGGAAATGGGTGTACACTCTGCCTTAAGTCCAGGCTGAATTCTTAGGGCTCTGATGCCACCACCGGAGTACCTGTGTCCTCCAGATTCACATGTTGAAATCCTAACCCCCAGTGTGATGGGATTAGGAGGCGGGGCCTTGGGGAGGTGGATGAATAGGATCCTTGCTCTTATAAAGAGTCTCTAGAGAACTCTCCCCTTCGATGCCACAGCAGGACAGCAGGATGCCTGTGCCTGGAGAAGACTCACCAGACACTGAATCTGCCAGCATCCTGATCTTGGACTTCCAGCCCCCAGAACTGTGAGAAATCAATGTCTGTTGTTTACAAGTCTCCGGTTTTTATTATAGCAGCCTGAGCAGACTACAGCAGATGATATATCACAGAAATAGACATATTTTAAATGCTTACCCATTTTCCAAGCAGAGCTCTTCTTTCTTCAAATACCTGCAATAAGTAAAAGAGGATTGGAGGACTTCAAATATCATGGTTCAAAATATCCATCACAGGGATGAGAATTCACTTTGTCAGCTCTGTGTGAAGGGTCCTGTTTAATTCCTGGGATGATACCTATTTTTTTTCCTTTTTTTTTTTTGAGAGAGGGACAATGAGAGAGAGAATCAATTTTATTTAGTTTTTCATGTGGCTTTCATTACTCAGACACTTCTTTGTGTATGTGGTGCTGGGGTTTGAACCCTCGTACTCACACATGCCAGGCAAGTGCCGTAACTGCTGAGCCACTGCTCCAGCCCTGGATAACAACTTATTTTTAACCTGGGCAAGGCCTCTCTCTTTTCAGTTTCTCTGTATGAAATAATTTATATAGGGCTGGAGTGGTGGCTCAGCGGTTATGGTGGTTGCCTGGCATGCATAAGTACGTGAGTTCAAATCCCCCAGCACCACGTACACAATGAAGTGTTAGAATAATGAAAGCCACATGAAGAAGTGAATAAAGTTGATTTTCTCTTTCTCTCTCTCTCACTGTCCCTCTCTTTAAAGAAAGAAAGAAAGAATTCATATAAAAGATGTGATTGTTTTTTTATTTGGCATTTAACACACGAGCAATTTACCACCTAGCCACATGCCCAGTCCTTTTTATGTATTATTTTGTGACAGGGTCTCACTAAGACACTCTTAGGGCCTCACTAAGTTGCTGAGGCTGATCTTGAATTTGAGATCCTCCTGTCTCAGCCTCCCAAGTTGCTGGGATTACAGGTATGGTCCACTGCACCGGCAGTGATTGCTCTTTAAAAGAGAGGAAATAAAAAAAATCCTGGAATTGTAAAGAGAAATTAGTTTTAGCATTTGAAAGGAGTTAAAAAGACTCTCAAAGACAAAACAGGAAGATGGTGGTTCCCCTCTGAAATGCTTCAATATTAACAGTATGAGAGTTTATAAAATTTATGAATGAGCAGCTCTGATTTTACATGTCAGAGTGTACACATATAAATGGGCATCCCTGTACTTGTATATTCATAGGCTTAGTGATTTGTATATGCTTGCAACTGAGCATTTAGCTGTACAGGTTTGTTTTTATATTCCATTTGGGATGGAAACTATGCCTCGTTCAAGTTGACGTCTCCAGCGTGGAGTGCTGTCCACGGCATGTTACAAGTACCCATGTTTGCAGAACTGAACACAGGTGGGGGCTGAATACCTGCATGCTTGCCGCAGTACAGTGTGGCTATATTTATATGTGGGCATCTAGGTGTTTTTCTGAGCATCGGTGCATATGCAGATCTGAGCAAGTGAGGAAGGGAAGACTAATGTGGGTGTATCTGGCAGAGGAGGGGGTTTGAAGAGAGGAAGAGAGTAATGAACATATGTGAATATCTCTCCAACATACACACCCTCTGTCGGCTTTCAAAATCAGGATGGATGTTTTTCCCTTCCCCTTGGCACTACCTAAATTCCAGCACTATGAGAACGCCCCTGCTTGGAGAGACAAGTCAGATCTATTTTTTCGCTTTTTGTGGAGGAGGACAAGGAGCTGGTTTTATGACGCCAGAATGCTTTCCCTTTCTTTTTTAGACTCTCAAAGTCTGGTTGCCAGGGGCGCACAAAATGGGAGCTGAAATAGCTGCTTCAACAACCAATCAGAGGATGTTGCTTCACTCCTGTCCAGGAAATCCCTACGGCACAGGCAGACACTCACACGTTAGCAAAGAAAAGGAAGATCCTTCCCGCAACCAACTGCAACCTGGGCTACTGGGACCCTCCAATAAGGGCAACAGAGAAGGTCAGAATTTCTAAAGGAAAACAGAAGGGAAGCTGTGGAACTCAGGAGATTTAAACAAACCTGGATTCCAGGATGTCCTGAATTCTTCTAGAAGAGTCACCTATTGCCCAGCCCAAACCACCAGTGTGGTCAGCGTTCTGAGGCCAGTGGGCCGCCTCCCCATGGCCGCTCCACTCACTCCTCTTCGCCTGGGTTCACAGTGCCTGATCTTGCTCTCCATGACCTGTTAATTCCACCTTTCCTTTTCCTAAGCGCTCCACCAAGCCAGCAAGTGCAGGTTCCACAGCAGGCCCTCGATGAGCCCACTGAATAACGAGGTGCAACAGAACTCACAGGACTTCAGAGCTAAAAGAAATCCTAAACATCTTTTTGTTCAATTTCCTTATTTTGGAGAGAACAAGCTGAGGGCCAACGAGATTACATTTACAGATGTTTTTTTAAAAATCCCTGGTTCCAAACTCTGTTCCAGTCCACTCTACACTTGGTCCCTCACCAGAACCTGGGTCCCCCGCATCCTGACTTCCAGCCCTCACTTCTTGATAAACTGTGCCCAGGGGTCTTGCCCGACAGAGTGAAGAAGCTTAGGTCCTGAGCCACAGCTGAGGTTTGAAAAGGAGGTTCGGATGTACCAGCAGGGTTTCCACCAAGGGTGTGGCTCGTGGGTGACAGAGGACACTGTTTTAAAGTGGCAGGAGTCTACAAAAACACAGCAGGAAGGGGCTGGAGCAGTGGCTCCGTGGGGATGGCGCTTGCCTGGCATGTGGGAGGACACAGGTTCAAACCCCAGCACCGCGTACATCACGAAGTGTCAGAGCAATGAAAGCCACATGAAAAACTAAATAAAATTGATTCTCTCTTTCTCTTGTCTCTCTCACCATTCTTCTTTCTTTAAAAAAAATGCAACAGGAAGGGAATGGGGTGAGAGCCGAAGTGTTATGCTGGCTAAGCCAAACTATCACCTAAGCAGGAAAACCCAGCTGTTCAGACATCTACACCCAACTCAAAACTGATGGGAGTGACGGATAGACGAGAGCCCCTAGACCGGAAGTCAGGAGACCTCAGATCTCGTTCTGATGCCACCTTTGCCAAGGAACAGGGCTGGGGCAAATCATTTCATTGCAGGTCCTTGGTTGGACTCACAGTGTTATGTGCCCTGGCTTGGAGCGAATCCTCATTCCAAAGATTCGCAATTGGGTTCTTCATTTTAAAGAGCTGGAAGACAAAATGTCTATGCAGAATGGAGACATTAAAACAGATCTTCCTTTCTTGCAGAATGCTGCAGTCTGTTTATATCAGTTTACCCAGAGCCTGCTGTTAAGTCAAAATCGCACGGTTGTTATTTCAGTCTGTTGACACTGCAATTACATATTTTACCATGTGACATCATTGCAGCGTAGGAGGGAGATATTTAGGGGCTCCTAAATTATGGCTGATAGATGGCAACAAGGTGCTTTTTCTCAGAAACCCTTCTAACATGTACTGTACTAGACATGTGAATTGTCTGTAAAAGAAATGTGGACCAAAAAAAAAAAAAAAAGAAATGTGGATCATTTGCTTTTCTTTTTAAAATTGTATGTATTTAAGGTGCACAGCGAAATGATTGCAAGAGTCAATCAAACCATCCCATTTGTCACGGTCCCCAGTGACTTTTGCGTCAATGGTAAGGACCGCTTTTAAAGACATTGGACGGCGAAGAGGCGCATTCTTTAAACACATCCTCCACTCTACGTTCTCAATGCTTGCATTTGTCTATCCTGATGCTTTTTTAAAAGGCATCTAAATTTCAATTTAGTGTCTCTGCTTAAAGTCTGCTGAGTTAAAATCCTGACTCTGAGATAGTTACATACTTATTTCACACTGCACTACAGAACAGGAGACAAAGGTTCACAGAATTTGGACTTAGGACTGCATTGCTTTGGTGCAGTGCCCTAGTTCTGAAGTGTAGAAACCCCTTGAAATTACTGTGCGGCTGCCTTCTGGCCACTGTGTCCTTGGGTTTCTATTTTTAATCCTTTTTACACAGTTAGATATGGAAGGGACCTTGGCGGTCCCCTGACCTAATCCATTCATTTTACAAAGGAAGTAAAGCCCAGAGATGGTAGTGGCTTACTCCAGACATGCAAGAAATTATTAGGACACCTGATCTGGAACCATGTTTGTCAACTCCTAGAGTTATTGTTCTTTGTTGGCTTTCATTTATATTTATTTTAAAATTAAAATTTGAAATATTAGTGCATCATATGAAGTAAAAAAAAAAAGAAAGAAAAGAAAATGAAAGCTCTCTCTTTAACAAACTCTCCCTTCAGTCACCAACACTCTCCTAACCTTTTTTTTTTTTTTTGGAGAAATCAGTATTAATAGTTTTAATAGTATTAATAGTTTTGCATAATCATATAAAATTCTATGTGTTTGTCTACGCATTTTGATGCATGCACGTGCTCACATGCGTGTGTATGCGTGTGTGTGTGGATTGTGTTATACATGCAAAGGGTTCTTTTTCTTTTTTCTTTTTTGTTTATTTGATATTGGGGATTGAACTCAGGTGTGCTCTACCATGCAGCTACATCTCCATCTCTAGCTCTCCTTATTTATTTTTATTTTTTGAATTTTGAGACAGAGTCTCACTAATTGCCTAGAATCTTGTTAAATTGCTGAGGCTGGCCTCAAACTTGTATTCCTCCTGCTTCAGCCTCTGGAGGCTCTAGAATTTACAGGCATGTGCCACTGCACCCAGTATGTGCAAGGACTTTTTAAAAATGCATTTTATTCAAAACTAGAACCTAATTAAACCAAAATAAGATTTTTTTTTGGAATAGGGGAGTTCTGAACAAGTAGATAAATATTTTCTCTAGAAATTATCAGTAAATGTGACAAAATCCATTAATGAATCAAGACAAGACAAGGTGAGGCTTGCTGTGGTGTAGTGATTCCACCCCAGGACTGAAGGATCTAGTCCTGCACCTGGTAGGAGGTTGCTGATACACATCCAGGAGCTTGAGAGCACTACCTGGACCAGGACAGGTCCTTGGGAGGGGAGGGCAGCTAGCACTCCCTGAAGGGTCAGAGTGGAAGTATAAAGGCCTGACCCATTCTGGTACCATAAGACCACTGTGAGGAACCAGGCGGCTTCAGAGTATGCCATGGGGTCAGTGGAGAATGCAGAGTGCACCCCCACCTACCCGCATCCTCTGCCCTAGATCTCCATCCCTCCCTTCTCCTTCCCTGCAGTGATCCCTACGTGTTCGTCTCAGAGTCTGCTTCTTGGGGCTGGGTTGTAAAGTACTTGCCTAGCATATCCTAGCATTCTTCTACCCAGGGGTTCAAGGGTTCAAGCCCTAGAATCACCCCAAAAAAAGAAAGGAAAAGAAAAGAAAAAAATCTGTTTCTTTAGTCACCCAACCTGTAAAAAGCACTCAGGAGTTTTTCAGCTATTGAATCGATTTTTTTTTTCTTCACAGTCGCTAAATTGGTCAAGATTCTTGATCTTTCAAGGAAAATTTCTGGAAATCAGGGCATCCGACAAATTTGTATTTCAATTCAAGTCACTTTTTCACATGTGTGTAAAACCTTCACAATTCTATGAGAAAACAGATTTCAAAACTAAACACTGAAGTTTTCGGGGAAAAGCAGATAAGCTGTTATATAAACTGTCAGAGCGCTAAGAGCATGGCAAACAGGTGCTCAGTAAATAATTGTTGGGCTTAAAGAAAAAGATGTCAATATTGTTTGGTGTCTGTGGCTGTAGATGAAAGCTGGATTTCACTCTCTCTCTTTCAATCTCTGCCTTTCCTTTTGATTCCCCCCTACCACCACTTCCTTATTTTTTTCCTTTCTAGGCTTTTTTTCATTTTATTCCCATCCCTGTCCCAGCTCTTCTGTCTCTTAGAAACTGCTCCTGTTTTACTTCACAGGAATAGAAAGAGAAAGTACTGAAAGCCAGCTTTGCTGGAGGGATTAGCACATTTGTTAGGGTTGGAGAAGCAAAGCACCGGCTAAGGAAGGGGATGAAGAGGATGAAGGGGAGAGTCAGTGAAAGGAGACCAAGAAGGACCAGTCTCTGACTCCACCTGTAGAGCTCCCGGAGCCACGCCAGGTACTGGGGATACACAGTGGGAGAATCTGACGTGTTAGAGTTGAGGGGCAGTAGCAGGAGCCAGGAGGGTGGCTGAAACCAGTCCATGAAGGGGCTTCAAGGATATGTGGGGGGCTTGGAATTTAGCCTTCTGAGCGGGGCCCATTTTCAGTTTCACATAATAGGATTGGTATTTTAGGAAGATCATCCTGGGATGCAAATAGAGGACTGATAGATAGGAATAGAAGTAATGAAACGAACTAGGGGGTTACTGAAATATGCCTGGCAAGGGGTTCCTGGGGTGTGATCTGAGAATGTGGAGTTGGAGGTGTGCAGGTGGATGGAGAAAAGGGCCTTCATGAGAAGTCTGGGAGGAAGACTCACAGGACTTGAAAACGACTTGGACATGGAGGCAAGGGTGTGTTGGAGGACACTCTTACTGGACCTCTC
Source organism: Aplodontia rufa (assembly GCA_004027875.1). Lineage (NCBI taxonomy): Eukaryota > Metazoa > Chordata > Mammalia > Rodentia > Aplodontiidae > Aplodontia > Aplodontia rufa. The sequence goes on from PVKS010018272.1 coordinate 9,622, forward strand.
ATGCTCCTGAATGTCCTGGCATGCCAAGAATGCAAGGCTCTGAGCACTCTTGGGCCACTTCTCCAGGTTGGATGGCAGGAAGGCAACTCCAAGACACGAGCAGGATTGTGTACTGCTTACTATAAAAGCAGCGAATTCCTGGGCACAGTGTTGCTCAGCTGCCATGCTCACCCACTGCATTCGTGGCATGTGTCTGGGCTCTCTGCATCACCCCTGTGGGTCAAAGTTGATCAAAAGAGCCAATAGGAATATAATGCTCATTATATATACATTCATATATTATACACTTATACAAAATATATACATATAAATATATGTTATATATAACATATTTTTAATATATATATATGTTATATATTTGTCCTGGGGATCGAACCGAGGGGCACTTTGCTATAAATATAAAGAGCTATAAATCAGCTCTTTATATTTTTCATTTTGAGACAGGGTCTTACTAAGTTGCTGAGGCTGGCCTTGAACTTGTGATGCGTCTGCCTCAGCCTCTTGAATAGCAGGATTATAGGACTATGGGCATACACCATTGCGTCCAGCCTCTGTTTATATTGTGATAACTAAAATTTTACTACCATTTTTTTTTCTTTAAAGCATGGATCTGACTGATGAAGTTACTCAGGCTACTTACCTGGTCATTCAAAACCTGATGGTTGAGGGGTGTCCAGGTACTCATCTTTGTCTGCATTTTGGGACCATCTAGGTTTTTGGGAGGAGCAAATGCCATCATGAGATAATTGGATATTCTTCCAAAAGGAAGACTATACCTGTGAGAAGAAAATGAAACATATAATCCTTGGAATGCTAAAAATACTAGTACCATGTAATTTTTTTGGTATGTTGACAGAGAGAATGGATGGGAAAAACACTGGGAGCATCGTGGACATGAAGGACTTCACATGTATGCTCAACACAAGTTCATGAGTTGATAAGGTGGTAGGTTTCAGCTCACTTCACAGGTGAAGTCACACACCCTGCACTAGGTCACGCAGACAGTAAGTGGTGATGCTGGGTTTCAGACCCAGGTCAGTTTAAGTCTGCTTTCATTGGGTCACAGGGTTGGGGGAGGGAGGACCCACAATTTCTCCTAGGTAAGAACATACCTTATGGCCAGAAAGAGAAGTATTTAAATTTAGAATCATAGTATAATAGAAAACACTTCATGTTTGTCCCTGTGATATTAACTTTACTCCCTCTTCACTTTCTGACATTCAAGTAACAAGAGCTCCAGTCTGATGCATATATATTCAGGAACAGATGGTGTAAAGAACAAAGTCAAGGCTTTGGAGATGGACAGACTTAGTTTATTTGGGGAAATTTGCTGGTTTTAGTTGTCCAGTGCATGTCTCCCTCCCTTTAATTAAATCACTTTTGTGTGTTTGTGTGTGTATGGTAAACATCACAGTGTGTGTGGGCCTCAGATCAGCCTTGGGTTCTTCTCCACCCCTACTGGCTCATTATCTGAGTCACCATGTTTTTAGCTAAGATACAAAAGGCATACAAAATTACTTCATTACAGTATTATTAATTGGCAGCCAGCAATACAAATACATGTGAGCAGGCAAACTATAGGTATAAAGAATGGCCACTGAGTTTAGATCTGCTCAGCTAAATATATTTCTTTTGCTATTGTTATTTATGCTATACCTTTCTCCTTTTTAAAGCAGTTATTTTAATTCTTTTTTTTTTTAAAGAGAGAGGAAAAAGAGTTAATTTTATTTACTTTTTTTATCTGGTTTTTGTTTTTCTGACACTTAATTGTGTATGTGGTGCTGGGGTTGACCCGGGTCCTCGCACATGCCAGGCAAATGTGCTAGTGCTGAGCCACCTCTCCAACCCCAATTCTTTTTTCAGAATCGTAAAGCTCTTGGAGAATATAATGAGAGCTATGACTCTTCTCCTTAGAAAATGCAGCACGTGAACATAAAATTTTGTTTGCCCTAGGTTAAAACCCCCTGCTCCAGACAGGCATGGTGGCACATGCCTGTAATCCCAGTAACTCAGGAGGCTGAGACAGGAGGATCATGAGTTCAAAGTCAGACTCAGGAACTTAGTGAAGTCCTAAGCAACTCAGTGAGATCCTGTCTCAAAGCAAAATATGAAAAGGGCTAGGGATGTGATTCAGTGGTTAAGTGCCGCTGGGTTCAATCCCTGGTACCAAAACAAAACAAAATAATAAATAAAAAAAAAGCTGCTCCAAGCTGAGACTCTCTTTCTATTCCTAGTTTATGTAGGAAACAGCCTGGATTTTTCTGGGCAGCGTTTCTGAATCAGGACGAAGCAGTTTTTCTGAGGGATGCCCCCAAGGGTCTGCACAGGTTGCGCTCTTTCTCCTGGTTCTGAGCTGCAAATCACTTGGACCAGGCTTTGTTCAGAGCAGCTTGAGGTGGACATGGTTTTCAGGATGTGGGCCTGGCCAGGGGAAGAGCCTTCTTGGTAACAACAGTCCTGCAGAAATGTGCCAGTGGGGTGTCCTGCCTTGTCTTTCACTATTATACTTTTCCAAAATTTCCCTTGTCTTTTTGTTCCAGAACACAGGCGGTAAGCATATTTACAGGCACACAAAATTCAAAATATGGACCACTGGCTACTATTAGAGTCAGAAGCTGGGCTGCAGCAGCGGTTACAGCACCTGCCTGGCATGGGTAGGACACGAGTTTGAACCCTAGCATCACGTACACAGCAACAAAGTGTCAGAGCAAAGAAAGTCACTTGAAAAACTAAATAAAATTGATTCTCTCTCACTGTTCCTCTCTTTTTTATAAAAAAGATAAACTTTTACACAATGTACACAGACACACACACACACACACAAATTGCCCATGTCTATCAATAAGACTGAAGAAGCTGCTTCCCCTCTTTCCACAGATAAGTCCTGCTGTTGATTTTTTGTGACCTCTTTTCCCTATAATGGCTGCCCTTGAATGTTCATCTTTAATGTTTCTTGGGATAAAAATGTAGAAAGAGGGCCTAGGGGCCTCATCCCCAACCTGTGGTTCCAGTCCCATGTTAAACAGCCAGCATGTGGTCTCAGTAGCCCCACACTTCCAATCTGATCTCCTCAACTGTTCTTCACACCATGACCTTACCAGGTAAGTCACACTAAGGACTTCCAAAGTAGGTGCAAGGCTTTCAAACATAAGTATTTCTGTCCTAATGGAGCTCATGGTCTACTCTTAGAGAAATAATTTTTGAAACATCAGTTGTGTTCCTTTTCAAATCAGAAACCTTCCTAGGCTTGGGGCTGGAGTGGTGGCTTGGTGGTTACGGCGCTTGCCCAGCATGCGCAAGTACACGGGTTCAAACCCCAGCACTATATATATATACACAACATAGTCTTGGAAGCCACGTGCAAAACTAAAAAAAAAAAAAAAAAAAAAATTATTTTTCTCTCTCTCTCACAGTCCCTCTCTTAACAAAACAAAACAAAACAAACTTCCTAGGCTCACCAACAGTGACAGAGTACACAGACTCCTTTCTAGAGATGTCTGGGTCCTCTGTGACTGAACCTCAACTTACCTGTTCAGCCTCATCTCCTCCGTCTTTTGAGCATTCTGTCCACACACGCTGAACACCTAACACCCCTAGAACATGGCACAAACCTGATGCTTCTTTGCTTATGTGATTCCCTGACACTGCTCACCTGAATCCTAACAATAGCAGTACATAATAGGTGCTCAACAGGGGCTCAGCGGTTAGAGTGCTCGCTTGGTATGCGTGAGGACCTGGGTTCAAACCCCAGCACCACGAGCACAACCAAGTGTCAGAGAAACAAAGGCTAGATGAAAAAATTAATAAAATTGATCTCCTTTCTCTCTCTCTTAAAAAAATAGGTGCTCAATGAATATTTGTTAAATCAGTGGAAAGCATGCATACAACAGTGAGGGGAAATGGTTTGCGGGTTAAAACTAGTGGAAATAGGGGCTTGCTTGGGTTCTAGCTCAGTGATAAAGCACTTGCCTGCTTTTGATCCTTAGCACTGCATAACAATAAATAAAAAAGGGGCTAGAGCTGTTACAGCACTTGCCTGGTATGTGCAAGGCCCCGGGTTCAAATCCCAACACCACGTACACAACTAAGTGTCAGAAAAACAGAACCAGATGAAAAAATAAAGTTGATTCTCTCTCTTTAAAAAAATAAATAAAAAAATAAAATAAAGGTGTTCTGTTCATCTACAACTAAAAAATTTTTTTTTCTTTTAAACTCATGGAAATAAATGTACAGTGAGACTCAGAACATTATGAACTGGGTTCTGGGGTACATTCTCAGGATTCCCAGATTTTTATTTATAGAGTTTACTGAGCAGAATAGGATGGAATTTCTCTGCTAACACACAATTCATCCACTGTACCCTGTATCAACATTCAACAAGGGAATTCTTAAATACTATCAGGAAGTTGTCAGGAAACAGGGTATCCGGATTCACCTCATACTCAACTAGTTAAAAACAGAGCAAGAGCCCTAACACTGATGGGCAGGTAATGATCAGTGGTTCTTTCACAAGTAGGAAGCTCTGGCACTGGAATGGTAGCTGAAATGCGAGAGCAAAACGTCTTCCCCAGGAGCACTGCAAGGCTTGCAGGAGGCTCAAGAGCTCTCCCTGTTTTCCATGCACAGCCCACAGCTCTCACCTCTTTTAGCTCGGCTCCCTCTTCAAGCCTCCTGCGCGGGGGTTGCCATAGTTGCACTAGGTCAGCTTTTTCTAAGCCTCCTTCCAACCCCCACCCTTCCTTGCTTCCCTTAGTCCAATCACCATCTATAAATTCTGTCGCTGGCATCCGGGGTCTCTCAGGCAACAATGTGTGGTCTCTTGATTGGCCGGGACATCCAGGAGGGCTGGCTCCAAAATTGGGCACAGAGAGAAAATTACAAAGTATGGGCGCCAAGCAGGTGGAGCGATAGCAACGTCCTGATAAAATGCTAGAATGAAAATGCATGCAATCCGGGAACAAGCGGCATGGAAATTGTCACTCAAAACTGCTGCTGTGGTGCTCCAAATCAGTGCTTTACCAACGGAGCATGCCCAGATAGAGCATTCTGGTCGCTCCAGAGCTCCGAAATGCAAACTCCACTTTGCCAGGTTTTAAGAGTGGCCAATAGGTAAAACAGGGTTGGAGGAAAAAGAATTCAGGACTGGTTCAATGGAAAAATAGCACCTGCAGCAGGAAATGGAAGGACCTGGGGAAATTGTCCAAGACACAAACCCACAAATGAATCCTCACGAATTTCTATCTATTGGATTATGAATTCAGACTGAGTGACAAATATATCAGGGAACCAGCAGATGGCATGCCTTAGTAAGAATAACCCTAAATTTGGAACTCTTAATATCTAGTCTAATTTAATTAATTAAACTGAGCACCCACCATGTAACAAGGACTGAAGTGAGAGTGAGAATATAAGGACTTAAAAAAAAAAAGAAATCTGATAAGGAAATCTGGAAAATGCAGTGTGTAAAAAACCAATGGAAGGCTCACAGTCCCAAGAGCTGTGAGCTATAGAAGAGCTATCCTGAAGTTCAAAATTTTAGAGCCAAGCTTCTTTGGCCTTCACAAAGCAGCTCTTACCAGCAGCATAACACATCCACCCCCAACCAAAATAACAATAACAACTTTCCTGGCTGTCTTTCTTTCCTAAAATAATGTACTCTCCTCCAGCTCAAGGGAATGTAGAAACCCTATGTCTATGTTGTGTTTCATAGTTTTAAAATAATGTCACCAATTTAAATAGCAGAAAAGGGCAACTCAGGAAAGCCGTTGCTTAGCCTAAGTTAACAGAGGAGGATCAGCAAGCGGCCAAGCTGAAATTGGAACCTAGATTGTCTGAATTCCAGCCTAGAGGTTTCCACATGACCAGGTTGTATGTAAACGAATAAACAAAGCCTTTGGGGAAGCCTTTGGGGACGGGAGGGGGCGCCTGGGGGAGGTGTGTAGATGTAATACTAAATTATCATGCATTACCAGTTATCATTTATGCTTTCAAAACGGGTTCCTCCGGAACAAGACCAGTTTTAACAATGCGCAGAGCCTGGATACGAAGCTCCTGCTAGTTAATTAAAGACTTTCTATTGGTGAGTTACAACATGGAAGGAAATCAAGATGAGACATAGAGAGCATCTCATTCTCCCTGTTGCATTTGAATATTTTTATCCCTGACAAAAGTTCCTTTTGTCTCTCCTCTCAACAGCACCTTCTGGGCCTCCTTCCCGCAGCTCATCTGTCTGACTATTGTTCCCCCAAAGGGGAGTGAGTCACACCATTCCTACTGGGTTCACAGTGACACACACAGAGCTCAATGTCTGGGATTCTTCAACACTACACAGAACAACTCAATCATTTAAAAACAAATCCTAGAGACTTTCGTAAGAAATACCTTGTTTCTCCATTGTATTTTAAAAAATGTTAACTTTTGTGTGTGTTCAACAGATGAAGCAGAAGTCCTTTTGTGTACTTCTAGGTCTCATTCTCCTCCCTGCCTGCCTAGAGACAGTGGTTGTCATGAAATTGGTGTGGAGCCTTCTTGTTCATGATTATGTATAGATTTGCCTTCATAAATGACTTGTATTATCACCAGTTGTTTTTTTAAAAAGGCTTCACCACTTACACATCTTGTAGTTTGCTTTATCACCAAATATGAATCTGAGAGTCATGTCAGTACATTTGTGATCATTTCTACATCATTCTCACCTCCCAATGTTATCTGTCATGTGTCCTATGCCTGACAGTCTTTACAGGATAATGTGCAAATTGAATAAAAACACACCTAGTAGCACATCTCCAGAGGCTCCTCAGCCACCAGGATCTGGAAATAAATAAATCAGGCATACAGGTTTTCCCATGCTCTGACTCCTCACCTTCCACACAGTGTGTCCCCAGGACGCACTGACTTGTCTAGAACCACCCTAAGGACAATTACCTTAAATTTTTTTTGTTGCTCTACAATTATGTGTTTATTAGGAATATGGAAATCGTCATTCCAGGTCTTATTTATTATACCAGTTCACAGAGTTTTGTTATTTTGATGTGAGAGGGTTGGGGGGGACTCCCATTGCTAGCCAAGTGCCCCTACCACTGAGCTACATCCCCAGCCCCAACACGGCTCATGTTCTAATGGGAAACTATGTGTCTTAGCTCAAGACCCTTCGTTATTTACTTAATATTTGAGCACCTTTTTTTTTGTATTGTGTAAAACACACAATACAAAAATTACCTTAACCATTTTTAGGTGCACTGATCAGCAGTGAATTACATTCACGCTGAGCAACAGGATCAATACTACTACCAGTTCTGTGTGCTGGCAAGAGAACAAAAGGATGTCCCTGAAGTTTAGCTGAAGGGGGACCAAAGGAGGGAAGAGAAAGCTAGGTAAACGGTGTAGTAAAAAGAAAAGCTGCCACAGCTTTGAACGAATGCAGACTCTGTCATTAAAACACTGCATGGTTTCGGATAAGTCATTTAACCTTTTGGGCGTTCTTGTCATCGCTTGCAAAATGAGATTCAGTGTTGATGATCTCTAAGGACTTTTTAGTTCTCTAATCATCTACGTATAAAAGGAAAGATGAAATTCTTCCTAAAGAGCAAAAGACCGGGCACACCACCAGTTAACCACAGGCGTCACCAGTTTAATAAGGTCTGGGCAGAGAGGATGGATGCAAACTCCTCTCAAGCCAGTATTCTATTGCCTTCAGCCACCGTGCGTCAGCGTGGCGCGCGACAACCGGCTAGGTGCCCACCGCTCCCTGCGTCCTGTTCCACCCCACGCACTCGCGGACCCGCTTCCGAGCACCCCAGCGCGGGGGCCTGAGGTCGGCACCAGGCGCTCGGAGCAGATGTCTTGCAGCCTCCCAGGCTTGGTGCTGGCGAGCGGCCTTGCAGCAGGGGAAGGAGCGCTCCGCGAGGAGGACCGAGCGCGTAGCAGTCGACCGCTTCCAGAGCGGCCGGAGAACCACCCTGCTCCCGGCGCTCCAGAAGCGAGGTCCGATCGAGAGTGCGCAGCGCGCCTGCGCCGTGCGTGCGCGCGCACTCGCCCCCGGGCCGCGCGCCCCGGCGCTCGCGACTGCTCGCGGTCGCTCCGAGGCGCGCGCCGGCGGTCCTTGGCCGCTCCGGTACCTGAGGGACGCGCGCCCGGCCGCGGCCGGCGCTGCAGCCCCCTGGAGCCCCGCGCCCAGGTGTGAGGTGAGCCCCGCGGCGTCGGTCCCCGGGGCCGGGTGGACGGGAAGGGGAGCGGCGGGAGCGCAGAGCGGGGAGGCGCCGTGGCGGCGGCGGCCGCTCCGCCGAACCCTGCCGAGGAGCCTCCAGCAGCCCGGCGCCTCCTCCTCAGGGATCGCTATTCTCGTCGCGGCCAAAACAAAAGCCGTGGGCGCCGGGCCGAGGCGGGCGTCGGAGCGGCTTCGCGCGGGCGGGCAGGGGGTCGCGGCGCCGAGTTGGGCCGGGGGGCTGAGCCGGGGCTGCCCCGGGAGGCGGGCCGCCCTGTCCGCCCCGCCGGCGCCAGGCAACCTGTGCGAGTGTGGCCGCGGCGCCTCGCCGCTCCCGGCCGCCCGGCGCGGGAGGCCCGGCCCGGCCGAGCGACCCCCGGTGCCCGGCGCCGCGGGGCGTCGGCGGGAGGACAATGCGCCCCGCGCCGCGCTCCCGGGCCCCGCTCATCCTCGCCTCGGGCCGACCTTGCCGGTCCAGGGCCCAAAAGTTGTCCCTCGCACCCCACCAGTTTGCAAAGTCCGTGGCTGCCGCCCCGAGTGCCCCCTTTCTCGGGAGGGTGTGCGCCCTGGGGTGGGTCCTCCTGGGTCGGGAACGCATGGCCTCGGAAATAAAGGCGCCGGGAGAGCGAGCTCCGTGCAGTGCCCCCGTGTCATCATCCGAGGCTGGAGAGCCTCCCGGTCTCGGCGTTCTCTGCCTCGTCCTGCAAGAGAGAGAGCTTTTGCGTTTCTTTTTCCTTTTTTTTTTTTAATTTATTTTTTAAAGGGGTTACAAAAAAAGTGCATGCCATTTTTTTTTTCAGGCAGAGAAAGCAGATTTAAACTTGAAAAACATCATGAAGGAGGTCGGGTTTTGCCCACTGTAAAATGAGTGCATGCATTTTGATTCCCTGCTGAATTTAGGACGCGACAGCAGCAGAGCAGCTGCATGTGGAAGTATTCAAACAAAAAAATTTTTTAAATCGTATTGGGGATTGAACCCAGGGGCGCAAGCATGCTAGGCAAGCACTCAACTACTAACCTGCGTGCCCGGTCTTTTTTTTTTTTTTTTTTTTTTGAGACAGTCTTATCTGAGTTGCCCAGGCTGGCTTAGAACTTGGGCTCCTCCTGCCTTGTCCTCTAGAGTCGCTGAAATCCCAGGCTTCACACCTGATTCAATCTTGTGTTAGAAGAGTCGTTTTGATAGACCCGGAATATTTATTATTGGAATTGGGTTACTTTACAAAACCAATACACAGGAGCAAGGAAACAAAGAACCGGCTGACATGGAGGGTGTTACCTCCGTCCTCAGCCTTCTTTTATCCCTTAGTGGTCTGTTGTTCGCATTCTAGGCTAGAAAAGGAATAGATAAATAAATCCTTAGTTCTGTTATTAAAAAGGAGGTACACCTGAAGATAATGGTTTCCATCTTTGCTTTTAAACAAATCAATATGATCCGTTTCCTCCAGGAAACAAAACCGTCTACTTGAACTACCAAATCACAGCATAAAGGTAAAAAGATTCAGTTAGGGATCTTTCGCTTAGGAAAGAAGTGTAAGGTTTGGACTGTGTGGGCTTGGAAGGATACAATGGAAGGTAAAATATAAGTAAGATAACATCCCTTCTCTTACCATATGCCTTAATTTAGTAAAATAAAAGGTTCCTCCCAGCCCTCAAATGCTTTGAAACTATTAGAGAATAAATTATTAATAAAGCCTACCATTCTACCCTCTCTTTCCTCCTCCTCCTACTTTTTCCTCTTTCACTACTAATCTCTATCTCCATCGCTCTCCTAAACGTATGACACTGTCCTGTTAAAAAAAGGACCATGGCCTCCTCTCTCTTAAACCTATGACACTGTCCTGTTAAAAAAAGGACCATGGCCTCTTAGGCACTTTTCATTCCTTTCCTCATCTTAACTGCTGTATTTTTTTTTTTTAGGTTTATTTTGTGCTATTGAATATTTAGGTGGATTTTTTTCCTTGAGAATTTCATGACTGAGATATTTGAAGTAGAGAGGGTTGACGGGAATTTAATAGCCAAGTGCACATTCTTCTTTGTATAGTACAGTGTGAAAGCTTTATCACTGAGAAGGAGAGACGAGTTTTATTTCCTCACAATAGGTTGTCTGTTTCCCACATGATCTCCAGAAAAAATATCTACTAAACTTACATTTCATATTAGTTTGTTAGTAAAATTCTAAGATTTGTACTCAGAACTTCTTGAGCACGTTAGTTCATTGATGTAAGATGGTTGTTGTTATTTTCTTTAGGAGACAGGAGGTGGAAAACCACGTGAGCAGGGGAGAGTGGTGTTGGCTTCTAGAATTGTGGCTGCTTAAAAGCTACAGCTCTGTACAAAAAGAGTAGTAATAAGATAAAAAATGTACATACTGGAGAAATTTTTCAGTATAGATTGTTAATGCTTAGCCAGGTTTTGAGGAAAGAAAATGAAGTTTGCAGAAGTGGTATTTTTGTAAGGCTAGGAATAAATCTTTGAAGAGTAACAGCTCTTGTCTGAAAAGAGTTTTAACTATTGTGACAAAAACAGATTCCTTCTTTTAGCTTTTTAGTTCATTACGCTGAGAACTATTGAAAGTTTGGTGATCCAAGAAATGCACTGTAAATGAAATTCGAGATGAGTATAACTAGGCTACTTAACGTAACAAATTCTGATCCCCAAATTTTATCTAACTGAAATAATTTTGTAAGCAGGGTATACAAACCATACAACCTTGTTAAGGAGGAGACAACAGGGGCTTGATATTTTCCAACGAATATTCAGAGAATTTTTGGATGAACAGACATTAATTGCAAAGAGAAGCTGGGCTGGAATTTCAGTCTGACTTTTTTGTTTTAGTACAGAATCCACCATTTACAGGTTAATTTTCAAAGCTCTTAAGCTGTCTTTAGTTTTAGTTTCTAGTAATTTGTAAATTGGACTGCATTTTGGTGTGTACCAATTGTTTTAATTCTGAACCTAGGTGTATGTGTTTTTCCTGTGATATTTTTTTTAAGCCAGATCACTCAACACTTTGAAAGATTAGATTATTTGTTGTAATCAGATGACAGGATGGACTCTAAGAATTAGATGAAGTACGAAAGGTCAGAAAAGAATACTGAAATTAATAGGAATCTAGGTTCTATGAGTTAAATATGAAGTTATGTAAACTTAATTGTAGCAACCTGAAGGCCATATTTTGAGAATGATTTTTTATTTTTTAATCAGATCAGGAAAACAAAAGGCCAAAGTCCACATGGGCTTTAGGAAAAGAAAAGTAACACTGGGGCAATGAATATATGAATATATATCTTATCTCTCTAATGAGACAATAAGATCCTTTAGAGAAGAAACTTAGAGGTATCATTGCTAATCCTTGTAATGTGTTCTTGGAAAACCTGTCTGAAAGACAGTTATCTTTGCTTTTCCCAGTATAGCCGCTGCGTACTCAGCATTTACTTTGAAACTATTGTTACATGGTCTTTCTGAATTCAAGATTAAAAAATTACCATTATTTGCAGGCTATCAGGAAAAATCTAAGCTGAGAATGATGAAATGGGTCCTTTTCTGCAGAGAAAGGGTTGGAATAGCATTGCTGAACATAATCTTTTTTTTTTTTTTTTTAAAGAGAGAGGGAAAGTGAGAGAGACAGAGCAAGAGAGAAACAACTTTAGTTTTTCACATGGCCTTAGTTGCTCCAACGCTCAGTTGTGTACGTGGTGCTGGGGTTTGAACCCGAGTCCTCGCGCTTGCGAAACCACTGAGCCACGGCTCCAGCCCCATGCTGAACATAATCTTGTGTTGCCAGACACCCTTGACAAACCCTTAGAGTCCGCTTTTCTCATAGCATCTTTAGGAATTCTGTTTGGTTCCCTCTTTACAGTTGCTACCTCTTGCTTTTCCCAAATGAGTTCTTTGGGTCTGACTTTGTAGCCACCTTGGAAGACAGTCTTCCGAAGTTGCATTTACTATTGTCCTTCAGGACAAATACTTAGCTAGTCTTATTTTTTTTTTTTTTTTAAAGAGAGAGGGACAGTGAGAGAGACAGAGAAAGAGAGAAACAACTTTATTTAGTTTTTCACATGGCCTTCGCTGCTCTAACACTTAGTTGTGTACGTGGTGCTGGGGTTTGAACCTGGGTCCTCGTGCTTGCCAGGCAAGCGCAGAAACCTCTGAGCCACAGCTCCAGCCCTAGCTAGTCTTATTTTAAGGGCTCCCCATCTCCTTTTTAAAATTGGTGCATTATAGTTGTATGTAATGATGGGATTTGTTGTTACATATTTGTACTTGTATACAATATAACTATAATTTGGCCAATGTAGAGCTTTTACTTTTTAAAAATTTATTTATTTATTTATTTATTTATTTTCAGGGCTGAGGACTGAACTTGGGGTCTTGCATGTGCTAGGCAAGTGCGCTCTCACTGAGCTAAATCCCCAACCCCTTTTACTTTTTAATCACCAAAAGAAAACTGATAAATAATTGGGGAATATCAGATTCCTATGTTAACATTCATAAAAATAGGCTTAAAGTATCTAGTTGTTTCTTTTCTCTTTCTTTCCTTTTTTCTCTTCCTTAACCATGATGGGAGATGATCCCAGGGCTTTGTGCACACTGGGCAAGCCTCTCTGCCACTGAACTATACACTAAATCCTAGTCCTTCTTATTTTCTGATATGACATTAACCAGGCAACTTAATCTAAAATCAGTTTTCAGTGTATTTCAGATTCTTCTAAGGAGAAGTGAAGTGCCTCTTTTTCTATGGCTTGTGCATGACCAGTTGTAACAACATTGACGTTTTCTTTCTTTTTTTTACAAAGGATTGAACCCAATGGCACTTTAACCACTGAGCTATATCCTCATCCCTTTTTATTTTTTATTTTGAGATAGAGTCTTGCTGAGCTGCTGAAGGTCATGCTGAGTTGCTGAGGCTGGCCTGGAATTTGTGATTTTCCTGCCTCAGTGTCCTGAGTCTCTGGGATTAGAGACATGCGTCACCAAACACAGCTTATACCATTACTTTTTGCCTGGACCTTGGTGCCTGAAATTGTTCATTCTGATTACATTAACCTAGTTGGTCTCTTTATTCAATAGAAATGTTACAGATTCCTGAAGTTTAAGAATATGATAATATTGATAAGAAAACCCAAAATAGCTTAATGAGTTGCTATATTTTGACAAGATCTATTTGGGTCCAGAATCTTCTCAATGTCCTGTAGGTCTAGAACTCAATTACAGCTTTTTCATGGATGACCTTCCCTTAGGAAAACTAGTATACTCCATCATCCTGATGAGAAGCAGATATTTTATTACATTAATGAGGAGTGATTTGAAATATACATGAGAAGTTTTTAAAAATGTTCATACCATTTGATACAGTAGATTGGTGATCTGATTTTTTTCAGCGTTGAAAAGTAAAATTTTGAATCACACTAAACTGATCATCACATTTTGCTTTTCTTTTTACCCACAGTAGGACAAGTAGTATGTTTCTTGGCTTTCAGCTAATTAACTATTCAGCTAGTATTTATTCTTGTCAGTTAGACACATTTATAAATTTTACAGTTAATTATCCCATATATGAAATAATATAGCATTGGTTCTTTTATAAAATTTCATAGAGCATTTATATTATCTTTAAATAATTAAAATAGTTTTATTATGGGCTGGAGAGGTGGCTCAGTGGTAGGTAGAGGACTTGTCTGGTATGTACAATGACCTGGGTTCAACCCTCAGCACCACGTACACAACTAAGTGGAAGAAAAACAAAAACCAGATGAAAAAATAAAATTAACTCTCTCTGTATCTCTCACTCTTTCTCTTTTTTAATTCTTTTTTTTTTCAGGGTTGAGGACCCAACTTGGGGCCTTGCATGTGCTAGGCAAGTGCTCTGCCACTGAGCTAAATCCCCACCCCTCACTCTCTCTCTTAAAAAAACTTTTATTATATTCCATGTGCATATATTTTTCTAACAGAATGAATTATATGTATATTTATATATATGCATATGCATCCTGTTTTGTCAACTGGTTTTTAATTTTTTTTAAACTTATTGCTATGTCAATAAATGTAGGTCTTTCTCTTTCTTGCGGGGGGCACTGTTGGGGATTTAACCCAGGACCTTGCTCATGCTAAGCACAAATTGAGCTGTACTGCCATATTGCCAGTCAGGTTCTTTATTTTTAGTGACTGTGTAGTATTCTGTTATGAGATTGTACCATAATTTGTTTGGCTGATCCCTTATTGGTAGACTTTTAGGTTGTTTACAGTTTTTTATTGTTATAAACAATGTTATACTAAAATTTAATTATGCACCATGTGTACTTAGTTATCTTCTTAGAATAAATTATAAAACAGATTTGCTGGATCAAAGTATGCATATTTTAAGTACTTTTAATATGTCATTTTTTTTAAAAAAAGTATTAACTAATTTGCATTGCTATTGCTACTCAAAGTAATTGAAAATGTTCTTTCACTAATACCCCCTTCTATATGGTGTTCCATATCTTTGTTATTTTTGCCCTCTTGATTGGCAAAAAATGTTATCTCATGATTTCATTTTTTATTATTAATGTTTTAAAAATGTGTTTATTGGCTATTTGTATTTCTTTTGAAAATTTAGGTCCTTTACCCATTTTTCTATTATAGTGTTATTCTTTAACCACTTTTATTTTTAACATTCATTATATGGATGGGCACAGTGGTGCATACTTGTAACCCTAGTAGGTTGGAAGGCTGAGGCAGGAGGATTGCAGATTCACACGCCAGCCTCAGCAACTTAGTGAAACCCTAAGCAACTTAAAGACCCTCTCTCAAAATAAAAAATAAAAAGGACTGGGGGTATGGCTCATTGATTAAACACCCCTGTGTTCAATCCATAATAAAGCATCATTATATGTGTGTTGTTATTTACAAATAGATTCTTACTTTTTATTTATTATATTATGGAATAACAATGGGATAGTATTTCTCAAGACTTGTTATGGAATACTCATTGATACCATTTTCCAGTATTGAGATTTCTTAGACCTGTAGGGGGATTCAGGAGTCTTACAGTTTAGAATTAGAGAACCAGGCTGGAGCAGAGGCTCAGCAGTTATGGCGCTTGCCTGACATGTGCTAGGACACGAGTTCGAACCCCAGCACCACATACACAGAGAAATGTCAGAGCAACGAAAGCCACATGGTAAACTAAATAAAATCGATTCTCTCTCACTGTCCCCCTCTCTCTTTAAAACTTTTTTTTATAAAATTAAAGTACTACTGTTTTGGGGGAAATGAAAATTCTTTAAGATCTTTAATCTGCCTGTTTTATTTTTCCTCACTGCATTCCACTGTTCCCTGAACCCCCTTGTAATAATCATGAACTGTAGTCTTGCCATATTAAGAATATTAAGATTATTGTCTTTCTGCAGCTTAAGAGATTTTGCAAAATTGTTTTGAAGCTGTGTGCAGTGGTGCATCCCTGTAATCCCAGCTGCTAAAGAGACCGGTACAGGATTGCAAGGTCAAGGCCAGCCTGGGCAACTTAGTGAGACCTTGTCTCAAAATAAAAAAGTTGTAAGAAAGGGCTTGGGGTTGTAGCTTAGTGGTAGAATGCCCCTGGGTTCCATCCCTGGTACCAAAAACTTAAAAAAAAAAAAAAAAAGTAAATTAAAAAACAAATTCTAAAAGGCATTTTGACAGGTAATTTGTATGTTGTAGTATATAGGAGATACTTTTATAAGAACGTAGGAAGTTTCACTTAAAAGTGAGGTAAAAGGAAAAAATGAGAAGAAATTAAGTAAAATAAATGAAGTAGGCAGAAGAATAAGGAGGCATTTCATTTTTTTTTTTTAAAGAGGGACAGTGAGAGAGAATAAATGAATAAATTTTTGTTTAGTTTTTTTTTACGTGGCTTTCATTGCTCTGAGACACTGTTGTGAACGTGGTGCTGAGGTTTGAACTTGTGTACTGGCTCATGCAGGGCAAGTGCCATAACCACGGAGCTACTGCTCCAGCCCCGTTTCATGTGGTTTTAAGAATGCAAAAAGGTGGGCTGGAGTGGTGGCTCAGCGGTTACAACGCTTGCCTGGCATGCACAAGTACGTGAGTTCAAACCCCAGGACCACATACACAACGAAGTATCTGAGGAATGAAAGTTACAATTTTTTTTTTTTTTTAAGAAAGAGAGGGACAGTGAGAGAGAGAGAAAGACAGAATCACTTTTATTTAGTTTTTCATGGACTTTCGTTGCTCAGACACTTCGTTGTGTACGTGGTGCTGGGGTTTGAACCCGAGTACTTGTGCATGCAAGGCAAGCACTGTAACTGCTGAGCCACCGCTCCAGCCCCTGAAAGTTACATTAAAAACTAAATAAAAATTGCTTCTCTCTCTCTCACTGTCTGCTCTCCTTAAAGAAAAAAAGAATACAAAAACGTTGCCCAGTTTCTCCCTCATGCTTTACGTAGTTAATCTTTGAATCAAAATATGAACTTGTAAAAGCTTGAAAAAGAGACTGGTCTAAATAACATTTTGATATTCTTGCTATTGGGAGCAAAGTTCCCTTTACTTTTTTTAGTTGCATGTGGATAAACATGCTATGTAAGCAATAAACTACAAAGACTGAACTTTTACATGGATGTTTTAATACTATGTTCAAATAAAGCTTTCTCAGTTATTTGACATGTAATAATATGCATAATTGGTACCATGCTTTAGGTAATTAAGCTTAAATATGATTTCATATATCAGTTTTCTGTAGCCAGATGTCAACATTCCTGGGGTTTAACCTGAAGGAGAAATTGAGTAGACCAAAAATCATCGCAGAAATCTTTTATGTAGAGCATAGGGAGATTTAGACTTTTTGATCAGGGACTGCTTATTCAACCTCAGCCTTCCTAGTTCTAGAGACCACAGATTTGCTTTTCCCTTGCACCATTCAAAACCAGCTACTAGAATTGGGAAGATTCATCCACTGTTTTGTTTTCTGCCTGGTAGCTGAAGTTGGGGATACAGAGCTTCCCATCATTAATAGTGCCTGAAGGACAGATGCTGGTCCCAGGTCACAAGGTCTAAACTGTCATGGGTATTTGAGTTGTCCTATTAACCTGGGTCTCTGGGAATTTCTGAATCTGAATTTCTCATCTTTTCTCAACCCAGGCTATCTACAAGAAACACAAGAATATCTAATGCATATGAAATAAAATTTAATGAAAACAAAATTAGCATCATCACTATAGCAGATCAAATTTTGATAGCTTAGAATATGGTTTTTCATACCAGACCTGCCTTCTACTCCACCTATTCCCTTCCGTCCCCAAATGAGCATCACAGATATTGTTGCCCTTGGTAGAGTAGTGGCAAGTCAGAGATTCTAAAGCTCAGTGGAGATGATAACTGGGAAACATTCTTATTTTAGGGATGATTTCTTCTCTGGGCAGCCTGGCTATTCATTAAATGTTTGTAATTCAAGTCTGTATCTATGGTATTGATTTTTTGTGCTATCTAAAAAGATGATGTGGTGTTGAGAAAATTTCCTCATAGTACTTTTAGAACCTTCTGTTTGTCAGTTTGGTATTGACTGAGTAGCATTTTTTTTTTTTTTAAAGAGAGAGAGAGAGGGAATCAATTTTACTTATTTTTTCATTTGGCCTTCATTTCTCCAATATTGTTGTGTATGTGGTGCAGGTGTTCAAATTGAGGTCCTTGTGCATGCCAGGAATGTGTTCTAACCAGTGAGTGAGCCACCACTCTAGCCCATAGAGTAGCATATTTATCAACTGTAATTCAGTAATAAAAATACCTAATGTTTGATACTGCTTTACTATTTATAAAGTAATTTTGCAAACATTATCTCATAGTGCACTCATATACCATCCCGTAAGAGAAGAAAGAAAAATTATGGGTTCAGAAAAGTTAAGTGATATGTTTATGTTCACAAAGCTACTAAGAGGTTTAAATCTATCTTATTTTTCAAACCTTTCACAGATCCTTTCTGCCAAATCAGTTCATGTAAAAAAAAGTACTATTAATGATTAAAACCAAATAATAAGTTTTAAATGCAATAATTTAGGTTATAACATATATTCAAATAAAATTTAGTATGAAATGATAAGAATTTTTCAAAGTGAATCATTTATATCCTAAGACAAAGATTGCCATCATGGACAAGAAGTTAAATCGTGTGCTATAAGCAACTGAGGGAAGAACATTAAATTTGTCTTTAAATACTATTTAAAGACTGTTTTGGTATATCTATAACACATGATAAAGTAAAAAAATTATATTGTATCTTTATGAGTTACCCATGTATTTTTATCTGTTAGGTCAGTATGATGTCTCATCAAATGTTTTAATGTTAAACATACAATATTTTGAGAGGAAATAATTAATTTCTCCCATTTTTTATATAATTCTTTTCAGATATTTCAATCAGAGGAAGAAATAGCTCCTCTCCTAAGATGGAATCTGTGATTTGGGAATGTGGTTGATCAACTTGATATGTTGGCCAAATGTGCCCTATGTAATAAAACGAAAAGAAGAGACAAGATGATGTCATTTTCCCATATTGTGAAACCAAAAACAAATGCCTTTTGTGAGACCAAGCTAAGAAACCTCTGACGGTACAAAGAGTATTTAGCTGTTTGAAGAACTTAACAGTAAGATATAGAAGAAGTACTTTCAAGCTGAGACCTGCAGGTGTATATTGATCTAAAATACATACTGAGTAGGCCTGATCATCGGAACCTCATTCAGATCCAGGAAGAATGGCTATGAGTTGGATCGTCTTCTGTCTTTGGCTCTTGACTGTGTTTGTGGGGCGTATTGGTGGGCACAGTTTATTTTCTTGTGAACCTATTACCTTGAGGATGTGCCAGGATTTGCCTTATAATACTACCTTCATGCCTAATCTTCTGAATCATTATGACCAACAGACAGCAGCGTTAGCAATGGAGGTAAGACTTGACCTATCCTTAGACATACCTTAGAAAATGACTCTCTTCTTGCCCAGTCACCTAATGTGTCTGATAAATAATAGGAAAATACGTTATTTTATACTATATCATGTACTTTTAAAATTTATATATTTTGGTTCCGTCTAATTTTTTAAGAATTCATGAATGGGGAATGTTACTCCTGGTTTACTTTTTAGACGTTATACTTTCACAAAGAAATTTGAAACGTTAGAATATGGGAGATAATAGTCATTCAGAAGTTTAAAATTGTCTGAGTTATGACACAATTACATCCCTCTTGTTTGGCTAATAAAAATTTCAAATAGAGAGCAGATTATAACAACATGCATAGTCATCAATTACAGAATATGACATTTTTAAAAATGAGTTCTTTTGTTCTGTCTTTAGACTTATAATTTTCGAGTTTTTTTAAATACTCAAAATGATTTCCTGGTCATAATATGTTCACATTTATTTAAGAACACCTCCCTAATACTGAAAAGAATTTGTTATGTGGATTATCTGTTGTTGACCTCACAGAATTTTATAAAATGTTTTTGTCATATTTGAATTTTTTAGTGGTAAATTTTCAGTCCTCTCTTAATGATTTTACTTTAGAAACTATGACAAATTAGTTGATATAGCTAACAGTAGGTTTAAATATGTGTATGTGTCCCTGTAATCGTTTCAGGATTTGGAGACACGGATCTGTTTATCAGGTAAGGACTGAGAGGCAGTAAAGTGGTGGTAACACACTCGAGTTGGACAACATGGGTGTGAATCACAGTTCCACCACTTTCCAGCAGTGTTACCAGTTATGTGAATTTCCCACCATAGTTTCTTTCCTTATAAGACTAATAATAATCACACAGGCTTTTGTAATATAAAATAAAAATGCATCTGTGAAGAACTTAGCACATAATAAATACTGCATAAGTGATAATTTTTTCACCATTTATCCATATTCTTATATTAATATGCTATACAGTTTAGAATGTTTTATACTTTAGCCTTTAACCCACTTGTACATTGCTTTTAGCAAGTGCAAGCATATATGTTTTGGAATTCTTCATTTTGAAGTAAAACTAAAATGCTCATTACTTTAAAGTAGACTAAAGTAAATTAGGGAAATTATGTAGAAAGATTATTCATATAGATTTTGAAATGTGAGGGGCATCTTATATATTCCAAATACTTGAAGATGTTATAGAGATTGAACAAAACATTTTCTGCTCTTCCTCTGAATACACGAAGTCTACCTGGTGAACAGAGAGATTTGGTATAGATTGTCAGATTAGGATACGAAAAGGGGATTTTGGTTAAATAGAGCAAGTTAGCTCCAGGCAAGGTATCTTGGTAGACTTTGTTGTATATTAAAGTAATTGATTTTCTCACCAAAAAATTTACTTAGAAATACCTTTATATCTAGTATCATTTTAAGTTAACTTTTTTGGAAAGCAAGTAATATGAAATAAGTCCTGAAAATGTTTTTGTGTTGACTTGGGTTCAGCTTCTGGCTCTGCCACGAAGTAGGCTTAGGACTTTCGACAAGTTATTTAACATTCCTGAACCTTGTTTTTCTAATTTGTGAAGGCAATAATAATACTTGAGAGGGCTGATAGGATTAAATGGGCGATTTTTAAAGTAGCACAGTGCATGCTACAAATAGGTGAGCTGCAAATGTTAATCCTATTCCGAATTGTTCATAAATCACCTAGAGAGAATTACTAGAAAGGTGACTATTTGTTCCAAATGAATTTAGGAACATGGGGCATTCATAATGACGGTCTGGTAAGTTTTTTCTACCCTTTTCTCACATACCCTCACATAGTTTAGATATTTTGTTCTTAATGGACACCTCTGTTTGAAATTCAAGCAGTCTAGGGAGAGTTCTTAAGTGGAAAATAGTTTATAAAAGAAAAAGTCCTCAATGATTTAAAGTAACGGTGGAGATAGTGACTTATTACATGGTTGTCATGTTAGGGTAGTGAGTTCCCGACAGGAAGACTCATAGAACACTTTGAGAGTGTAAACTTTCCGTAATAGCAAATGATACGGAAACTCAGTGGACAGTACTGTATGTGCATAACTGATGATGCTGCTGTTTCCTCTCTCCCTCTGCTGATCTTGGAACTTTGGATGTGTCTGCCAGCTTTTATTAGGAGCAAGTAATTAGAGCACTCCAGGTGTTAATACTGGATACTAGGTAAACTGAAAGATAGTTTCCTAGCTGTGTTGTTAGCAGATCCAGGCTTTAAGACTGCCCAGGGTCCACTCCTGTACTGATGTTTGGTGAGTCTAAATAAGTGCCTGGAACAGAATGGTTTATGGGCAGTAAGCTAGGCATACCAAGATGAGAAAGTACAGAATAGGATTTCTTTTATTTTTTATTAAGTTATTGAGTTATTGAACAATCATAAATGCATATAAAATAACAATATAAAATACATATATTCTTAAAACAGAATTACCCCCACATCGTCCACGCCCCAGTCTCTTGAATCTTCTATATTTTGCCCATACAAACAATATAAATGCTTAGGTTGAGAATTTTCCAGAATTGAGTGATTGCATAAGTGTTATTTGGATTCTGCAGGGGGGCGGGTAAAGAATATGCTGCTATATTGTTACTTTTCTCCCTAGATCCCTCCTTTTTCTCCCTCCCTTTCCCTTCCCCAACCTATCCCCTTCCCTAGATTGCCCTAGACTATGTGTTGCTATGCGTTTGCTGGATCTAATACATGAGGTTGACTACCTTTCACCCAAGCCTGGGTTTAGCTCCAGCCTCCACATATGAGTGAAAACAGAACCTGGATTATTTTAAGTTTGACTGTTCACAACAAGTTGGATGTTCTCACATTGTGTGCAGAGAATTAATTTCTAGTCTTTACTTTCTTTTAGTTGAAAATGGGGCATTCTTAAATGGATTAAGTATCAACCCATTAAATTGAAATTGATTAAAATAATCAGATGAGATATATGAAAATTACTTTTAAAAATAGCAGTGCCAGTCCAGAGGATGAAAGCAATAGACATTCGCAAATTCACTCTCAACTTTTTCTCCTAGCCTTATTATTCTCTTCAGAAGCTGTTCATAACAGATGCATGAACTTCTTAGCACTACTTGAACACATCAAGTCTTTGTAAATTCTTTTTTTTTTTTTTTTTTAAAGAGAGAGGGACAGTGAGAGAGACAGAGAAAGAGAGAAACAACTTTATTGAGTTTTTCACATGGCCTTAGTTGCTCCAACACTCAGTTGTGTACGTGGTGCTGGGGTTTGAACCCGGGTCCTCGTGCTTGCCAGGCAAGCGCCGAAACCGCTGAGCCACCGCTCCAGCCCCAAGTCTTTGTAAATTCTGTCTTTGCTATCAAGGTTATTTCAGTATCCCTATTGGTGATCTCTTACTTAGTTTTCAAAGCCTGGTTTTGGTGTTACTTCTATTTGAAACCTGGGTGCTCACAGTCAGTATCTCTCTCCTCCACGCTTATGAGCATGCTTTCTATGCACCTCTGTTCTGGTGTATGAATAATTATTATGTTGGCATTATTTATATTTTTATTCTTCCTAGCAGACTTTTAACTCCTTGGAAGCAGAGCTTGTCCATATTCATCTTTGTATGCCCAGTATTTAATGTAGAGCTTCACACGCGGTCAATGCTAAATCAGTGTTTGGATTAATTACACCATAAATTCCTTAGAGATGGCTATGGTCATGATTACGCTGTACCTAAACTCTTAATCTCGAAGGGTTGTAAATAGTAGTTTGGTGGGGATGGTGATGGTAATTGTGATACTAAGGTTACTACAAGCTTGCAAGCACTAGTATGTTACTTTTACTTTTTCTTTATTATTTTTCAAAATGACTTGAACCTTTGAACATTATGTTTGCATTTACAACTGGTGTAAGGAAGCAAAGGAATAAAGCAATAGAACTTTCCGTTTTCGAGGTTTTTATGTCCCTTCTACCCGAATACTCTGTTTTTGCCTGTCAAAATTCTTTTGTACTTGATCCACTGTTAAGTGAAAGAGTTGAGGTAGCAAAATGTGTGGTGTCATTCTGGTTTTGTTGAAAAAAGTATGTACATGTTCATGCAGAGGAAGTGATCTGTTAGGATTTCCATTAAGGCCAACTGTGGTTGTTCTGAATTAGCAGTTTGTTTGCTGTGTTCTTCTTTTAATGTTTGTATTTTCTTTTTCTTTTTTATTCTTCAGTGCTATGGATAGAACCCAGGACCTCACGCATGCTAAGCAAGTGCTCTACTACTGAGCTACAGCCCTACCCTCACAGGCTCACAGTTTCTTATTTTTCTATATGAAACACATTGTGCTTCCCTATCCTTGCCCCTCACCTCACCACCACATGACTGGTGCTGGGGATTGAACCTAGGGCCTAGTGCTTGTTAAGCATGCGCTATACCACTGAATTACGCTACTAACCCATTCATTGTGCTTTTAAAATACTAGTGTGAGTAAGGATATTTTATTTTTTAAAAAATTAAAGCATTCTGTTTTGTTCATTTTTCAGTGCATGGCCCAAGACACAGTATTTATTTAAATGTATTTTGATTGACTGTAATGTAAGAAAGAACTTGGTATTATAGAAAAGACATGAAGTGCTTTCAGAGAGAAGGTTCATATGTGGAGGTGATTAGGAAAGGCTTCAAGCTGTACATGGTATTCCCATGGATCTTGAAACTCAGACAGAGTGTTTTTTGTTTTTTTGTTTTTTTTAAGAGACTAGTATAACGTAACCCATGTAACAATAATTCTGGGTATTCTAGGCAAGCTCTCTATCTCTGAGCTACATTCTTCAACCCTGAAGGGGTTTTAGAAGCCTGTTTTGTAACCAGAGTGAATCAGCCAGAATGAAGATTTTAGGAAAAAAAAAACCCAACTTTTGAAAATTTTAGTTGATTTTTTTTTTAGTGTGATAAAATCCCTTTAAAGCATACCTTAAAATACTTGCTTTATTATTTTTTAAATTTCTTTACTTTTTGTACTAGAGAATGAATCCAGGAGCACTTTACATCTGAGCTACATCCCTAGCACTTTCTATTTTTTATTTTGTGACAGGGTCTCCCTAAGTTGTTGAGGGTCTTGCTTAAATTGTTGAGGCTGGCCTTGACCTTGGGATCCTCATGCCTCAACCTCCTGAGTCACTGGGATTATAGGTGTGCACCACAACCCCTAGCAGAAACACTTGTTTTAAATTAAATTATTAAATGTGGTGGAATTTGGTTTGTGACTTTCTTTGTTTTTCTTTTCTTTTCTTTTTTTTTTTTTTTAAGAGAGAGAATCAACTGTTATATTATTTTTTCATCTGGCCCTCTTTTCTCCAACATTTCATTGTGTACATGGTGCTGGGGTTTGAACCCAGGTCCTTGCGCATGACAGGCAAGTGTTTTAACTCCAACATTTTATTTTTTTAAGACATGCTATAATTCAGAACTCTCCATTATATTGGAAATATTAAAAGTTTACTTCTTAAAGAAAAGTCAAGTTTATGGACTGCTTTGGGAACTTCACTGTGACCTATGAAGGTAAATGGGTTCCTGTAAACCAACTCACTGAAAGACTTTCGGAAAATATTTAAAATGCTGTGATAGGACACTTAAAAATTAAGATTGGAAAAAAATCTGTAGGATTAGAGGAATTTTTTTTTTTTTTTTTTTTTTTTTAAAGAGAGAGGGACAGTGAGAGAGACAGAGAAAGAGAGAAACAACTTTATTTAGTTTTTCACATGGCCTTGGTTGCTCCAACACTTAGTTGTATATGTGGTGCTGGGGTTTGAACCCAGGTCCTCGTGCTTGCCAGGCAAGCGCCGAAACCGCTGAGCCACCGCTCCAGCCCCTAGAGGAATTTTTTAAGATGCAAAATAACTTAAAAGTGGGCTGGAGTGGTGGTTCAGCAGTTACTGTGCTTGTCTGGCATGTACAAGGACCTAGGTTCGAACCCCAGCACCACATACACAACTTAGTGACACAGCAACGAAAACCAGCTGAAAAACTAAATAAAAATTGATTCTTTCTCATTCTCTTTCTCTCACTGCCCCTTTCTCTTTTTTTTATTTTTTCTCTTTTTTCTTTTTTTAAATGTGTGTATATACATATATAAAAAGTTTTGAACTTTTCTCATTAGCAACTTTGTTACAAAAAGGAAGCTTTTAAAAGCTCTGATTTTTACTTAAAATTATTCTAAAAGGTTGTTTTGTAATAATTTCTTAATCTAACTTGATTCTGATATAGCTATGAGTACCATTTTTGAATTTTCAAGGCCATTTCACATTTGATTTCCCATTTGGTGACAATATTCCCAAACCCAGAGGGTTCCGTTTCTATGGTTACTGTACCCTTTACAGAGTGACAAAGGTTGGAATTCTGATTCTCATGAGTCAAATTTTGGCCTTTGACTCTGTCCCCTT
This sequence comes from Aplodontia rufa, assembly GCA_004027875.1. Classification (NCBI taxonomy): domain Eukaryota; kingdom Metazoa; phylum Chordata; class Mammalia; order Rodentia; family Aplodontiidae; genus Aplodontia; species Aplodontia rufa. Next base: position 35,160 of record PVKS010018272.1, read on the forward strand.
TTCACACCCTTGGCTAGGCTTGGGCTGTTGCTACGCTTGGAGGCTTGTCAGCTAACAGGTTCCTATGGTAACAGGAATGGAAATTTGAAAGAACAATGAATGGGAGCACACAGGCTTGGTTGATTTGAATTTGAACAAAGAATGCAAGGTTCCGTGTAGTGCACCTTTGTTGTAGAAACTAGAAATTTAATTTTAGAAAGTTACTTTGCATTTGTAAACTTCTTATACCCTGGTCTTGATTCAGTGAACAAAGTATTACTGTTTAGGGAAATACTCAGTAAGACTCTTTAAAAATCTGTCAGCTGAAGCTCCCTTTTCCACTTAATAGAACTTTAATAGTATTCTTTATGTCATGTACTTGTTATCAACTTTAAGTATCCAGGCTATCAATTTAATTTTGATTTTTCTGTGGTTTAAAATTGTTGGTAAGGTTAAAATTAAGCCATTTTGCTTATTAAAAAGCATGAATACTTTGATTTGTTTTTATATAGCAGCATTATTGAGGCGTAATGTATGCACCATAAACTGCACTCTTAAAACTGTTCATATCCATGGGATCTGACAGACCTGTGACACCATCGCCACAAAGTCCAGAACATTTCTGCCACCACAAAAGCCTCCTTATGTCCCTTTGTAGTCCGTCCCCCACTCTACTCACTGCTCTACAGCAAACCATAGGCTGTTTTCTGTCATCATGAATGTTTTTTTCATTTTATAGAGTTTCATATAAATGGAATTATAGTATCTACATTTAAAAAAAAACAGAATCAATTTTATTTTTCCATTTGGCCTTTGTTTTTCTTATACTTAGTTGTATACGTTGTGCTAGGGTTTGAACCTGGATCCTCATGCTTGCTAGGCAAGCGCTCCCAACTGCTGAGCCACCGCTCCAGCCCATAGTATTTACATTTTTACATCTGGTTTCTTTCATCGAGCATTATGGTTTTGAGATTTATCTGTTTTGTTTTGGTTTAAAAATGTCATTCTGGTTGATTTTCTGGTTCAACAGTTGAGAACAGGGCCTATCAAATTGGCTACAGATCTATCAACTTGGGCTGTTCTTCATCCCACTTCCTCCTCCTCCTCCTCCTCCTTCCTTCCTTCCTTCCTCCCTTCCTCCCTCCCTTCCTTACTTCCTTTCTCCCTTCCTCCTCCTTCTCCCTCCTCCTTCTTTCTTCTTCCTCCTTCCTCCTCTGTCTCTGTCCTCCTCCTTTCTTCTTCCTCCTTCCTTCTTCCTCCTCCTCCTCCTCCTTTTTTAAAGAGAGAGAAAGACAGAATTTTATTAATTTTTTTCATTTGGCTTTTGTTGCTCCGATACTCCGTTGTGTACATGGTGTGGGGTTCAAACCTGTGTCCCTGAGCATGCAAGGCAAGCGCCTAAACTGCTGAGCTACTGCTCCAGCCCCTTCATTCCATTTTTTAAGTATCACCGATTGTGTTTTATATGTTAACTATATTTTTAATTTTTGTGGTAAGACTATTTTATAGAAGAGAAAACTGAAACTTGGGTTAAGTTGAACAAATTGGTAATCCTACATAAGAATACCAAGGTTTCTACACGTGCATTATAAAATGGATTAGTAGTAATGGTATCCACCTTATGGAATTGTGAGATTGAAATGAGGTAATATGTGTAAATTGTTTTCGACATCGTCTGTGCTATAGTGTTAGTAAATGCTAATTAAGATATAGCCCAGTGTACTTAAAACTAGTAATTATCAAAAGCATAAACTGGTACCTTTAGGCTCAGTGCAAGCATCACAAAATAGTCATTTATGTCAATTTTGTAGTTCATGATGGGGCTCCCAGATGGAGGTTTGGTTAACATATTAATATCGTGATATCTGATTGATATTTTATAAATTGTAGTACCAAACAAGTTTGAGTCTTAAGTCATACATATGCATGTGTGTATAAAGTGTGTACATATATCAGCATGGGAATGTAATGTATCCTTAACTTTTATTGAAATAATTTTAGGTTCACTAGGAGTTGCAGTAGTACAGAGACATTCTGTGTAGACCTTTTCATCTATTTCTTGCCTCATTCTTACCATTTTATATAACATACTATTAGAACCAGGAAATTAACATTGGTTCTGTCTACAGACTTTATCATAGTTAAATCAGTTTTTAGCTGTTTTCAGTGTCTGTTCTATTGTGTGTGTGTGCACCCAGGTCACCCATTATTATTTTAGCACATGTATATATTTCTATAGCTACTGCTGTAATAAAGGTACATAGCTGTTCTGTCACCACCACTCTTGTACCTTCTGTTTCCTTCTTCCCCTTTCCTAATCCCAGACAAGCACTAATTTGTTCTCCTTCTGTATAATTTTCTCACATCAAGAATGTTGTGTATCGGGCTGGAGCGGTGGCTCAGCGGTTTCGGGGCTTGCCTTGTAAGCTTGAGGACCCGGGTTCAAACCCCAGCACCACGTACACAACTGAGTGTTGGAGCAACTAAGGCCATGTGAAAAACTAAATAAAGTTGTTTCTCTCTCTCTCACTGTCCCTCTTTCTTTAAAAAAAAAAAAAAGAATGTTGTGTATCGATGTCTTAGACCATTTTGTGCTGCTGTAAGAGAGACTCAGAGACTGAGTAATTTATAAAGAACAATTTGCTTTTGTCATGGCTCTGGTCTGGGTAGACCAATGTGCTGGCATCTGGTGAGGGTCCGCATGCCGTTATCCCATAGTAGAAAGTGGAAGGGCAAGAGAGAGCATGGGAATACACATCGTTGTGAGAGGAGGCCAGACCCGTCCTTTTATGAAGAACCCACTCCTGCAGTAACTTAACTCACCCTTTCATGAGGGCAGAACATCTAGAGCCTACTCACCTCTTAGAAGACTCACCTCTTAATACTGTAATAATGGTAATGAAGCTTTCAACACAATTTATTTAGTCCTTTACCCATTGAAAGACATTTGGGTTGTTACCAGCGGCTGTTACAAGTAAAGCAGTGGTGAGCATCTGTGGTTTTGTATGGGCATTACTTTCCTTTTCACTGGGGTAAACGCCCGGGGATGTAATTGCGGGGTTATATGGAACGCATACATTTAGGTTTTTAAGAAATTACTAAACTGTTTTCCTTAGTGGTTATACCATTTTACATTCCCACTTGCAGTGTATGAGAAATCTGCTTTCTCTGTCGTTTGGAATTACGAGTATTTTTTTAGATTTCAACTGTTCTGATATGTATGTAATGTTACCTCATGTGCTTTTGATTTATATTACTCTAATGGCTAATGATATCAGACATCTTTTCATGTGCTTATTTGTCATTCATATATTCTTTTTGGTGAAATACCTGTTCATGTTTTTTGTTTATTTTCCAAATGGAGCATTTGTTTTTTTAATTTGAAGTCTTGAGAGTTCTTTTTTTTCTTTTTTCTTTTAAGAGAGGTACAGTGAGAAAGAATCAGTTTTATTCCATTTTTATGTGGCTTTTGTTGCTCCTACACTTAGTTGTGTAGATGGTGCTGGAGTTTGAACCCAGGTCCTCACACATGCCAGGCAAGCACCACAACTACTGAGCCACAGCTCAAGCCTCTTTTTAGACAGTATTTTTTTTTTTTTAAGAGGAACAGAGAGAGAGAAAGACCGAATAAACTTTAGTTTTTGACGTGGCTTTTGTTGCTTACTTTGTTATGTATGTGGTGCTGGGGTTTGAACCTGTGTACTTGTGTATGCCAGGCAAGTGCCGTAACCACTGAGCCACCTCTCCAGCCCTCTTTATACAGTCTTGATACAAATCTTTTTCTTTTATTTTTCTTTTAAAGAGAGAGAGCAAGAAAGAATCAACTTTATTTTTTTCATCTGGGTTCTGCTTTTCTGACAGTTGCATTTGTGGTGCTGGGTTTTAAACTCGGGTCCTTAGCCAGGCAAGTGCTGTAACCGCTGAGCCGTTGCTCCAGTCCAGATACAAATCTTTTATAGCATATGAGATTTTCAAATAATTTATGCCAGTTTGTAGCTTGTCTTTTCATCCTTTTAACAGGGTCTTTAGAATAAAAGTCTTCAATTTTAACAGTCTAATTACCAATTTTTTTTTCTGTTATGAATTGTGTTTTTGGTCTCATTTCAAGCAACTCTTAGCCCTAGGTTTAGAAGATTTTCTCTTTTTAAAAATTCTTTATAATTTTATGTCTTAGAATGAAATCTATGATAAATTTTGAATTAAGCCAGGCATGGTGGTGTAATCTCAGTGACTCAGAGACTCAGGTGGCTGAGGCAGGAGGATCATAAGGTCAAGGCCAGCCTTGGCACTTTAGCAAGACCCTCAACAATGTAGCAAGATTCTGTCTCAAAAAAAAAAAAAAAAAAAAGAATTGGGGCATGTAAAAGGATAGAGACCCTCAGATATAAAACAAATATATTTAATTGAAATAGAGCATGCCAGAATGGACGAAAATAAAATCCTTGAATTGTGCTGTGGCAAATGGACAGAGATAGTCAAGGTCATGGTGACTGTCTCTGTGAAGCAGCCCTCAGGAGCTGCAGTTTCAGATAGGGATAGTCCAGCTCCCCGCCTAGCCTGCCCTGCTAGCCTGCCAGGTGCAATTTATAACAGATAAACTAAAACTTGCTATCTGCATTTCTTGGAGAAGGACCCTTTTGTAAACCTGTTTGTAAGCCTGCCAGAATTTTCTTTTAAAAACAGTCTGCTTGCTATACCTCGGACAGAGGGCTAATATCCAGAATATACAGGGAACTAAAGAAACCAAACTCCAAACTCACAAATGATCCAATCAATAAATGGGCTAAAGAACTTAAAAGAAACTTCTCTGGAAGTTTAGAAAGCCCATAAATATATGAAAAAAATGCTCTACATCATTAGCTATAAGGGAAATGCAAATCAAAACTTCAATGAGATACCATCTCACTCTTGTTAGAGTGGCAAAAATGAAAAATTCTAACAATAACAGATGCTGGAGGAGCTGTGGGAAAAGAGGAACACTGTTACACTGCTGGTGGGACTGCAGACTGGTACAGCCACTATGGAAAGCAGTGTGGAGAATCCTCAGAAAATTAAGGATGGAACCAGCTTATGACCCAGCTATCCCACTCCTGGGTATTTCCCCAAAAGAGTTAGAATCAGCATATTATAGTGATGTGGCTTCATCAATGTTTATAGCAGCTGAATTTATTATAGCTAGACTATGGAACCAACCCAGATGCCTCTCACTCAATGAGTGGATACAAAAACTTTGGTACTTATATACAATGGAATTCTACTCGGCCATTAGAGAAGA